>JAMPIV010010863.1:0-289238 GCA_024509875.1 Oreohelix idahoensis | reverse complement strand
AGAAGTTGAACGAGATATTTTTTTATCATAAAATAAAAAAGAAATGATGCTAGTTTCACATATCAGCAATCGTACATATTATTTAGACTTGAAAACATTATATACTACTGGACAAAAGTTAAGGTCTGCCATTCAGTTTAGACAAGGTTTATATAATTCTTCCTGAGCAGGGTTGATTTTCCAGATGTCCGGTAGCTTGAAATCTCTCAAGAAGTCTCTGAATGGTAGAGTGGGACACTGCTAACCTTTAACACGCTGCATTAAAATTCAGAAAATTTGCCCTGCAGCTGCATTCTTTTTCACAAAACCCCCTTTTTTATAGTGGATGACTATTAAATTCTATATTTTTTTTGTTTTTCGGCCAATTGCTCTAATTTTTGGGCTGAATAGAGATAAATGGATGACGAATCTGATGATGTAATTTTGTTGATGTGATAGGAGAAGAGAACTGGTGGAAAAAAAAAAAGAGCCTTACCTCACTCCTTGTGCAACCCTTGGGTACAATCTGTCTTATAATTGAGCAGGGTGTGATAACGCTCAAAGCAGGGATATGGACAGAGAGGTATTACACACCTACTGCACACGAATTGGGTCTGGTGGCGCTTCTTGCTCCTTTCCCTGTTGGAACACACTTCGCAGTCTGGCTGGGAAGGCCTGCCGTTAGCCTGACGTTTAGGGTTAACACTGATGTAGTGTTCCCCCATAATCAATCTTGCTGGTGCAGTGTCAGATAACCTTCCTCTGCGAGCTGTGACCCTAGACTGGTACCCTTCAAGCAGACCATGAGCAATCCGCAGACGGAATGTTTCCGCCTTGATACGAGTCGGATGCTTGGCCCTCCACAGGACAAGCGAATTGACAAAGCAAGCTTCCAATAGATAGAAGAAAATTTTCTTCCACCATTTGCTACTCCTGTGCAGAACCATATAGTATGTCAACTGTTTGTCCACACGATCAATACCTCCCATGTGACAGGAATAGGCTTGGATAGCGCATGGTTTGTCGATGATCCGCACATTGCCAGCATGATGTTTGGATCTGACCTCCTTCCTGAAGGTCTGCGCATCGTGTGCAGTTGTCATTAGATTCACTGGCCTCTTGTCAAACCATGGCATATAGAGGATGTTGCCTTCTCTAACAGTGATGGGAGGGTCACCAGCTTTGGGTTTCGCCAACTTGAGTTGTGGGGGGACCCCTCGGCGGTTGGTCCGCAGTGTGCCGCAAGCCCCTGTCTGATTATCCCCAAGCTCCGTGTACAGGGCAGGCGAAGAGAAAAAGTTGTCCATGTACACAACATGGCCATGCCCATACAGGGGAGCAACAAGGGAGGTGACAACGCGGTGAGCAACCCCTCTAGTAGGGTCCACATTGTCTTCCTTCCCAAGATAGAGCTGCCAATTCCAGAGGTAGCCTGTCTTGGAGTCAGCTAGGCCCCAGGCTTTCATACCCCACTTAGACGGTTTGTTAGGCATGTACTGCATAAGACTGGTCCTACCTTTGAAAGCAATCATACTTTCATCAACACTTAGCTCTTTAGATGGTATGGCTTTGCCATTGAGGGAGAATAGTGTCAACAAACGATTTGATTTTGAAGGCTTTGGTGTGGTCAGGGTGCCCTCGTGGTGCTGCAGTTGTATTGTCCACGAGGTGTAAAAAAGATAATATAGCAAGAAACCTGTCCCTACTCATCACTTTCTTGAACCCTGCCATGTCAAGGAAACAGTCATTTGACCAATACAAATCAAATGACGATCTTTTCGTTACACCCATCAACAGAAGCAAAGCAAGAAATGCTCTCATCTCGTCATCACTGACATCGGTCCACAACTTCAAACGGGATGAAGCACCCGCCTCTTGCCCTTTCTTGTCAAAAACCTGACTGGCTTAACGATTAGTTTCCATAACTAATGTGTTCACAACATCATCTGTGATGAACAAACGGAATACATCTACCTCAGAGATGTCATCGTCAACGCCCACAGGTCCCACAACTTGGTCGAAGTTGCAGAGCCAGTCGTGGTTGTAGCCAGAAGGTGCACTAACAACATTCACTTCTTCAAAATCATCACCATCACTTGACACATCACTATCTTCCTCATCAATATCACCCATATTCGGAGTATGGACCGGCAGACCAGCAGGAGTAAACCCATCAAACCAGTCATCATCGGAATCAGAATCCATGAAAATTTCAGCTAAAATGGCAGCTTGATCCATGCCGATTGATTTCGATTTGAAAATTGCACAGAAAATTTACGCTATCGCACCCTTTACAACTGAAAGTCAGAAAAGGAAGTAAAACCTCTTTCATAGAAGAGTCAATTTTTACATCCGGGGTTAAGATCACGTGCACACACATTATAAATCAGTTCCCCGATGATATCCACAGGTTGACATATGTCGACAACAGGTGGGAGATCATAGGTTGCCTTCGTCGACATATGTCGACCGCAGCGTGCTAAAGGTTAAACGTCTTGCAACATGACGAACAGATTGACCATCCTGAATCCATGCCATGGCTCGACCACGGTTTACAGTGCTGAGACTTCTCCTGGGTGGCATGGCTAATGCAGTGATCATTTCGACCACTTGTCATACTGATTTATTGCATACCAACAGTGAACACTCTTTACCAATGATCATTTTCCACGTGCATTCAAATTCAACTCACTTTTTCACCTTTTGAACTAGTGGGGCGTGTTGCAAAAACCACAAGTTTTTGCAGCAACAATGGCAATTTTCACGTGCGGGTTAAAGTGACCCAGTTTTTGGACATTTAAAAAAAATTAACCTAGTGCACACAGAAATGTATACACATTTCTCTGAGCTCAGTTTTAATGACATTTTCACTTGTCTTTACAGTTTGCCAGTCAATTATATAAACCTTGTCTAAACAGAATGGCGGCCATTAACTTTTGTCCAGTGGTATATATCTTAATTATAACCATTCAGGGGTTGAACAGGGTATATTTCATCATCAAATTTAAAATGTATTTATCCTTATCATGTCTATGCCTGATTCCCTTCTCTGTTTTTTTTTTGTTGGTGTCCTTGTATCCCTCTATCTCTCTTAGTAAATGGGACTGCCAGAACATGAATTGCCTTTCAGTGTTGCCAACTGGTTTTCTTAGTGTGTGTCCTCTCCAACTCCAATATTCTTCTCACATCATGTTCCACTGGTATTTATCTGGTTCATTACATCAGTTTCATAATTGTAATCTTGTTATCCCATTTTAGTCCTTCTATTATGCACAGGCACCAATTTTTGGAAGTCTGTAACTTTCTTGTCATTTTTTTTTTTTTTTTAGTTCTCCATGTTTCAGAGTATCAAAATAAGAATACAAAAAGCAAGAGGAGCTTTTATTGCATTGGGAAACATATGGAGAACAAGAGAAATCAAGTCCAACAGGAAAATGAGAATCTTCAACTCAAATGTGAAGTCAGTCCTATTGTATGGCTCTGAGGCATGAAGAGCAACAAAAACAACAACTAAAAAGCTACAGACTTTTATAAACGGATGCTTGCGTAGAATAGAAGGACTGAAATGGTATGACAAAGTCACAAATGTGGAATTGATGACAAGAACCAGACAAGTGCCAGTGGAACAAGAGCTGAGAAGAAGACACTGGCGTTGGATAGGACACACATTGAGGAACCCTGTTGATAGCATTACAACGCATTCCTTTTTCTGGAATCCACAGGGAAAGAGAATGAACGAACGAACGAACGAACTTTATTTTCAAAGGGTTAAGAATTGGGCACGCAGGCCCGTCTGACATTCTGCCCTTCCTCTCTCTCTCATCATATATACTATATCCTTTCATCCTCACATTTACTATAAGCATAATTAAGGCATTTATCATTATAAAAGTAATATTACATTTGCAATAATCATCATAATTAAAGTACGTTTTTAACATTAAAAAAGAATAATAATAATAATAATGAATGTAAAAATAAAATAAATAAAAATAAACATTAATAGATAGATAGATAGATAGATAGATAGATAGATAGATAGATAGATAGATAGATAGATAGATAGATAGATAGATAGATAGATAGATAGATAGATAGATAGATAGATAGATAGATAGATAGATAGATAGATAGATAGATAGATAGATAGATAGATAGATAGATAGATAGATAGATAGATAGATAGATAGATAGATAGATAGATAGATAGATAGATAGATAGATAGATAGATAGATAGATAGATAGATAGAACGAACGAACGAACTTTATTTTCAAAGTGTTTAGAATTGGGCACGCAGGCCCGTCTAACATTCTGCCCTTCCTTTCTCTCTTCTTCCATAGTTAATCCATTTATTCTCACACGTATCCTAAATGTTACTTAAATAATAAAATAACAAAAAAGTACAATAAAATAAAATCCCAACATTGTAACAGTACAATAACAGTTACACAGATTTACAGATGCGTATCATAATTTATACTAAACAGGACAAAATTAACTTTAAAACCTACATATGATGTTATGTAATTATTTAAGAACATAACGAAATTAGGGTGGCATATAATCTGCACTCATGATGTATTTGAAAAGTCTGTGATTGAATGAATATGGACTAAGAGTATTTTTTAAGTCGTGTGGAAGAGTATTCCACAGATGAGCAGCAGAAAAAGCTAAACTTTTCTTGAATAAGTCGAGCCTAGGCTTGGGCATGTGTAATTTATTTAAGCGTTGACTGCGTCTTCCGCTGTATTTGAAAATAGGCCACAGATACGTTGGAGCATTCTGTGACAAGATTTTGTGAATAAATTTGGCTTTGTTGAAGAGAAGGCGCTTTCTTAGTGGTAATATGTTAAGATATGTATATGCGTCTACACACTGTGTGAGGTTTTTGTCTGAAATTAGGCGCACTGCGCGTTTTTGTAATGAATAGAGTCTTTTAGTGTTGGACATGGTGCAGCCATCCCAAATTGTGGAACAATAGTCTAGATGTGTTTGTATCTGGGATGTATAGAACATTTTTCGTGTCTCCTCATCTAGGAAATGTTTGATTTTAGCTAACTGGTAAACTTTTTGTGCCGTTTGTTTGGTCAGTGCTTGTACATGCGAATTCCAACTTAAATGTTGGTCAATTATGAGTCCTAGTGTTTTATATTCATTTACATTTTCAATTAAAGAGGTTCCAATGTAGAGCTGAAGTGTTGTTTTCGGTGAGTTTTGTAATTTTTGTCTAGTTGATATTATCATACATTTTGTTTTAGTGATATTTATTTGCATGCAGTTTTCATTGCTCCACTTAATAAGATTGTCTGTGTCGCTTTGTAATAATATTTCTAGCGTGTTGCAACTTTTATCACTAGTATAAATGGTACAGTCATCGGCAAATAGGTCGCAGGAGGAGTGCTCGATGTGTAGTGGAAGGTCATTTATGTAAATGGAAAAAAGTAGAGGGCCGAGAATAGAACCCTGAGGAACACCAGTGTCAATAATAGTTGGGCTTGACAAGGAGTTATTGTACCACACTACTTGCTGTCTGTCGGACAGGAATGATTTAAGTAATGTCACTAGTTTAAAGTTAACTTTCATTGTTTCTAATTTCTTATTAAAACAGCGTGATCTAACATATCAAATGCTTTCCTAAAGTCTACAAAGATTGCTCCACATATGTTATCGTTATTTATGTTTAGGTGCAAGTTGTCTATCATCTTAGTTAGAGCTGTGTGGCATGAATGCTTTTGTCGAAACCCTGACTGACTGTCAATTAGCAAGTCATTGCTAACTAGGTAATGTAGTGTTGCTTTATGTATGTGTTTTTCTAGTGGTTTAGAAAGCGATGATAAAAGAGAAATTGGTCTATAGTTACCAAGATTACTGTTATCTGACGAGCCAGGTTTGAAGAGAGGATATACTTTGGCAATCTTAAAGGCCGAAGGAAAATAACTTTTAGCAATACATTGATTATATATAAAAGTTAGTGAATCACTAATAGCTGGTGCGGCGTAACGCAGTATTCGATTACTAATTCCGTCAAGCCCTGATGAGCTATTATCCTTAAGGCCAATAAGATAGTTATACACTTCATTAACTGTCATAAAAGGAATGTCGGGTGGAACTGAGTTTGTACATTTGTTCTTACAGAATGCTGAAAGTTTGTCTAAGTCACTGCAGGAAGGTGGTATTGTGGATTTCAGACTGTTTATTTCTGCTTGAAAGTGATTGCTGAAGTCGGTGCAAGTAAATGAAGTGTTGGAAGAGAATGAGTCTGGTGCATTACGTTTTTTCGCTAAGGTGTTAATTGCCTTCCATATTTCCTTACTATTTGATTTGTTCTCAACCATATTTCTAAAATGATTTTTCTTTTCTTTCCGAATTAAATATTGAACTTTGTTCCTGTATACCCTGTATGTGTTGAGGTCCTTATTTTTGTGCGCTTGATCTCTCTGCCTCATAGCCTCCAACACTTCCTGCGTGATCCACGGGGATTTTAATTGTCGTTTGACGCGAATTTCCTTAGCTGGTACGTGCGTGTCAAAAACATTATAAAAAATTTTTGTCCAGTATTCAATAGCGTCATCCGGATCAGGAAGTTGGTAAACTTGGGCGAGAGGTGCAGTTAGCAAGTCATTTAAAAATAATTCCTTACTGAAATGTTTGAAACTTCTAAATTTGATACTTACATGTTTATTTTTTGGAACTTTACATTTATTCTTTGACCATGTACAGCATACTGGATAGTGGTCACTCATTGCAATATTAGGGACAGAGCATTCTATGATGTTTTCTGGTCAAGTTACGTAGATGTGGTCGATTAGTGTGGTTGATGCTTGTGTTACTCTTGTAGGCTGGTTAACTATTTGTTTTAAGTTGTACGATAATATTATATTTTTCCATGTTAGATTTGAATTGTGTATATCGATGTTGAAATCACCAAGAAGAACAACCTCCTTGACTGTGGCAAATACATTGTCCATCATTATGGTGAAATCTTCGTACCATATAGGTCCTGCACTAGGATTTCGATAAAGATATCCCACCAGAAATGGGCCCTGATTCGGTAGCTTTATTTCCAACCATACACATTCTATCTCTGCTGTCTCTAAGTCGTTTCTGCGGCGAAAATTAAGGGAAGTGGAAATATAAACTGTTATACCTGTCTCTTGTTTTTTGCTTGCGTCTCGCCGAATAGTTTTAAAACCATTTAACGCAATGTCATCGTCTGTTATTCTGTCATTTAGGCGACTTTCTGAAAGTCCAAAAATGTGAAAATTATTACTTAGAATGTATGTAAGTTCGGGGAGTTTACCTAGAAGATGGTAAATATTCAGATGACCAAGTCGTAGACCATCCTTGTGAAGCCACGGTACATAATTACCAGCCATGTTTGTACAGTAAAAAGAAATATATATTTAAAAAAAAAAAAAAAAAATTACAAGTTAAAAAACAGTTATGCACACAAAAAAGCGCAAAATATTTTTACGAATTATTCAAGAAATGAGAAATTGCAGAAAATACAATATTAAAATAATTAATACAACTAATAAAAAACAATTTCAACTGAGTATATGAAAATTGTCACAAAACAATCAGGCATACAACATATCACACCAGAACTGCTCAACGCAACAAAGTGAAGTTAAACGAGAGATGGAAGAAATTAATAATAGTCACAAGTCAGACAAGTATACAACACTTCACAACTTAACACCGAAAATTCTAACAAATTGAAGCTACGCGTGATAATAAGAAATTTAAATTGTAACGAAATAAGTAATCAAAAAAAAATTTTTTAGAGGATGTTAACCGATAAACTATTAAAAGTTCTGATTATTACCGTAGGTAGACCAAAAAACACATGGAGAAGAGAACTGGATACAGAGGTGAAAATGATGAGGAAAACATGGAAAGAACTTGAGCGGATGGCACAGGACAGGAAGACTTGGCATGTGTTAGTTGAAGGCCTATGCTCCTCGGGGAGCTTAAGGGTGTTGATGAAGTTTCAGAGCCGGACAGTAAAACTGCCTTGACATTTGAGTTGAAGATTCTCATTAGTGTGTTGGGCTTGATTTCTTTTGATTTCCAATTAATTTCCCGATGCAGTGATAGCTCCTTCTTTCCTTTTGTAGTCTTATTTTTATTCTTATTCAAAATGTTGGAAAGAAAAGTTCGTTATATAATGATGAGTGACAATTTTTGAATAAAAGATTACGTTTGTAATTTTTTAGTCAGAAATGTAAAGAAGCATATAATTGGCAAAGTAAAAATTCAACACTGCATTAATTATTTGAAACATTTATGTAAACTATTGTTACTGGGACACTGTTATTTGATTAGTATGGCAGGAAACTCCATGCTATATGATTATCAGAAGAGTCCCTCCATGAGACAAGTGTTTCGACCCTTTTATTTCCATTACACTTAAAGGGGATGGGCCCACTTGGGTCGTACCTCCCAGGTGTTAACCCCCTGTTATATTTCTCATAACATTGACATAAGCTAATTATTATTGTGAAACTGTCATTTGTTTAGTATGGTTGGAAACTCTACAATCAGATCATGAGAAGAAGCCCCTCCATTAGACGAGTGTTTCGGCCCTTTTATCTCCCAACACTCTAAGGTGGCAGGCTCACTTGGGTCCTTCTAAGTGTCAGCCTCCTGTTACATTTTTCACAACGTTTGTATGAGCTAATTTGTTATTGTGAAACTGTCATTTGTTTAGTGTGAATCTTTTCTGCAGGAAAACAGAGGACACATGTTTCCATCCTTCTGGCTAGTATGTGATGATTGGGACACATTGTTACAACAGAAACTTCCATTCTCACAGCAGACTTGCCATAAAAAGCCAGTGGTAAGTTTGATAAAGAAAAATAGGCAGTCTTTAACTTTTTGATATAAGGGGAAAGAGTAAACAAGAGAGAAAAAGTGAAGATGAATTTATATGTAACATGAGTGCATGGAGGCATATCTGGAGTCAACTTTATATGACCACCAGATATGCACAATGCTACAATATACATATGTGGAAGTGAACCTCTGTCTGTGAGGCTAATTACACCCTCATTGACTCTTGAAATCATCCATACACTTCCAGGGATTCCTCCTGTGGTGAAACTTGTTGAGAACCCAGCATTGCACACTAAGCTTGGAGAAGTCACTTGAGCCCCAGATGTGATTCTTTGACTTTGACCTGGTTGACTGCATGCAGGAGGATCTCACTATGGACCCAGTAATAGGCAGGGGGAGCTGAGAAGTGGCTCTGTGCAGGACAATTTCTTGGGAGAGCCCAGAACCAGAGCACAGTATTTTAGCTCTGCATAGTTGGAGCGTCCCCTTGGATGGTGGGAAATGCACAATATGCCACGCACTTCTTACTCCTAGCTTGGGACAAGATGTGATGATCCTTTAAATGCAAACCAGGCTGGAGAAACTGGAGCTCATGACTTCAACTCAGCACGTTTCGGTATGGCAGAAAAGCCACAGGAAAAGACTAGATCTACAGTATAGATAATACCGAGGAGTCTTCAAATTGGTATTGGCTGCTAAAGAGCGAGAAGCTCAGCAGCCCTATTTAAATAACAATATGTAACATGAATGTTCTATTTAATTTATTATTTTGTTTCACATTTAAAAAATAAAAATTTTCATTTTTCCTCAATAATTTTAAAAAGTATGTAATTTCATGTATCTTATTCTGTTATTCTTTGCTCCAAAATTTATTTCTCATGATGTTTTTGTTGTTGTTGGAAGCAGAAGGCAGGGGCAGATATATCATCGTCACAAAAAGCAGTTTGTGGTCGAACAATTGAGGTCTTACAGGAGGTGGACTTGAGAACTTTCCCTTTCTTCCTCTTGGATTCATGGACCCTTCATTTGTATCCTTTCTGGCAAACAAAATTAATTAGAATTACTAATGTGATGTTTGCAGCTCACTTAGAAATGGTTGACTTATTGAGCATTAAGTTACAGGTATTGGTTTGTTGTCAGTATGCCAGGAGAGTATGCCATTACTTTAAAACCATATAAATTAATTAGTGATTAATTAAAAACAAAACCATTAAAACAAGCAGCTGATAGCAGGTACTTTCGTATGATGGGAGGGAAGTTTATTTAGAGGTTTCACCAATACTGGGTCTCAGCTTTGTGAAGTCAGGTGACCAGTTTCCGTCATATCTTACTCTACATTCCCGAACTCGTGAACAGTCAGGTACCTGTATTTTAAAGCTGGGAAGACTGGAGTGTGACATGACCTAGTTTTGAACCTGATCCTTGACCATCGAGTGGCAGTGTGGTCATAGTGCTTGCTTCTCAAGGCAAAGTCACCTGTTTTGAAACCAGTTAGGGGCATGCTTCAGCTAGCCCAGCTATAAATGGGTAATTGTCTGCTTTTGAAGGGGGTGCAAACTGTATAGGTTGCCACACTTGCTTCTCTAGGAATGGAAAAGGAAGGTGAACAATTCTTGCATTGTTGCAGTTCTCTCCTAATTACTTGAAATATTGATTATAAAATGTGAACTTTCCTTAATCTCAATCAGACATGTTCGTCAATGCCAGTCTGAAACCTTTGTCCAGTACATTCACAGTCTGGAACAGGTAAAAAATGGTTTTTTTTTTTTTTTTCCCCCCCCCCCCCCCTCATTTCTATGCATTTTTTGTAAAACTGGAAAATAACATTTAAAAATAGAGTCACTTTTACAATTGAACAAAACATAAAAATGTGTTTCTGGAGTATTGTTTACTTTTAAAGTGGACCTATTGTTTATTTTTTTAACTTCAGTTTATTTGTTCATTAAATCTATTTCAGAATTTATAAAAATAATTTTTAGGCATATACAATGTGTGTTATTTATTGTGGAATGTCTGCTTAGTTTAAATTTGAATCAGATCGTGTAGATTTTAATGTGGAATTGATGACAAGTGCCAGTGGAACGAGTTGAGAAGAAGACGCTGGCGATGGGTAGGACACACATTGAGGAAACCTGTTGATAGCATTACAAGGCAGTCCTTGTTCTGGAATCCACAGGGAAAGAGAGGCAGAGGTAGACCAAAAAACACATGGAGAAGAGAACTGGAAACAGAGGTGAAAATGATGAGGAAAACATGGAAAGAACTTGAGCGGATGGCACAGGACAGGAAGACTTGGCATGTGTTTGTTGAAGGTCTATGCTCCTTGGGGAGCTAAAGGGTATTGATGTAGATTTTAGTTTCATGGTTAAATAAGCCCGTCTGTTTTACAATCGTTAGAAGAAGATGCTTGCGTTGGATAGGACGTACATTGAGAAAAATTGTTTATATCCTTACAAGGCAGTCCTTATTCTGGAATCCCCAGTGTAAGGGAGGTAGAGGCTGACAAAAAAGCACATGGAAAAGGGCACTGGAAACAGACATGAAAGGGATAAAGAAAATATGGAAAGAATTTGGATGAATGGCACAGAACAATACAAGGCATAGCATGAATTTGTTGAATGTCTGTGCTACTTCGGAAGTTGAAAAGTAATGATGATGATGATAATAATCATCAGTGTGTGTGTGTGTGTGATTGATATTCTGAGCTTGCCTGTCTCAGCAAAATATTGTGTATATGTTTATGTATTTCAATAGGCTGCTTTATTGGCACGACTGCGGGTTTATCCAGACAGCAGAAAGATTCCAGTTTGTGGAGATATGAATATCAACACAACAGCTTGGAAAGATAGAGTCATATCTGATATTCAGAATTTGCAAGGTAGGAACATCACATTTCAGTAGTTGAAGGATATGGAACCCTTCATGCCATGCCAATAGTTGCAAGTAAGAGTCAAGATCGTTTAAAACAAAAAAAAAAGGAAAAGATAAATGTAGACCCATGCCCCGGGGTAGTCCCCGAGAATAGGACTCCGCACCGTACAAGGTTTTTTTTTTTTACGTACGCCCGCTATTACTCGAGGCGAAATCTCAGGTTAGTATGACTAACCTGAGACTGATTTTACGTGAGTATCCTATTTTCCCTGTACACTGACAGGTGTCCTCTCGCCATTCAGGCAGATACTCGCCGTCTTCGGAGAGTACCCATTAGAGCTGGGTTGGCTCAGGAGCCGTTCAGGTTAATCCAGTCCCGGGACGATGATACTTCTTCAAATGTCTTCGCCAGGGCTCGAAATAATCCAGTCCAAATCCCCGTTGGCGACATTTCTTCAAATGTCCTCGCCCGGACTTGAACCTGGATCACCCAATCGCCAGCCCAGTGTGGTAACCATTACACCAGCGCGGCTCCCATCGTACAAGGTGACTAATATGAGGCTGGCAACCTCATTAAGTACAACAGGTTGTCACAGAAAGAACCTGCAACAAGAGTATGTGAATGCTTAGTGCGGGCATCCTACTATAGGCCAAGCTGTAGTGGTGGTTCCATCCTCTACAAGAACTGCAAAAGGTAATAATGATGATGACAATGGAAGGTAGTCCTATAGTAGATACTGTTGTAAGGGAGTTAAATGATGACAGGGGAAGAAAGTCTTACAGCAGATACTGTTGTAGGGGAGTTAAATGATGACAGGGGAAGAAAGTCTTATAGCAGATACTGTTGTAGGGGAGTTAAATGATGACAGGGGAAGAAAGTCTTATAGCAGATACTGTTGTAAGGGAGTTAAATTATGACAGGGGAAGAAAGTCTTATAGCAGATACTGTTGTAAGGGAATTAAATACTAGAGACCTACTTATACAAGGTTGATGATGACAATGGAAGGGAGTTCAATACTAGAGACCTACTTATACAAGGTTGATGATGACAATGGAAGGTAATCCTATAGCAGATACTGTTGAAAGGGAGTTCAATACTAGAGACCTACTTATACAAGGTTGATGATGACAATGGAAGGTAATCCTATAGCAGATACTGTTGAAAGGGAGTTCAATACTAGAGACCTACTTATACAAGGTTGATGATGACAATGGAAGGTAATCCTATAGCAGATACTGTTGAAAGGGAGTTCAATACTAGAGACCTACTTATACAAGGTTGATGATGACAATGGAAGGTAATCCTATAGCAGATACTGTTGTAAGGGAGTTCAATACTAGAGACCTACTTATACAAGGTTGATGATGACAATGGAAGGTAATCCTATAGCAGATACTGTTGAAAGGGAGTTCAATACTAAAGACCTACTTATACAAGGTTGATGATGACAATGGAAGGTAATCCTGTAGCAGATACTGTTGAAAGGGAGTTCAATACTAGAGACCTACTTATACAAGGTTGATGATGACAATGGAAGGTAATCCTATAGCAGATACTGTTGAAAGGGAGTTCAGTACTAGAGACCTACTTATACAAGGTTGATGATGACAATGGAAGGTAATCCTGTAGCAGATACTGTTGAAAGGGAGTTCAATACTAGAGACCTACTTATACAAGGTTGATGATGACAATGGAAGGTAATCCTGTAGCAGATACTGTTGAAAGGGAGTTCAATACTAGAGACCTACTTATACAAGGTTGATGATGACAATGGAAGGTAATCCTGTAGCAGATACTGTTGAAAGGGAGTTCAATACTAGAGACCTACTTATACAAGGTTGATGATGACAATGGAAGGTAATCCTGTAGCAGATACTGTTGAAAGGGAGTTCAATACTAGAGACCTACTTATACAAGGTTGATGATGACAATGGAAGGTAATCCTATAGCAGATACTGTTGAAAGGGAGTTCAATACTAGAGACCTACTTATACAAGGTTGATGATGACAATGGAAGGTAATCCTATAGCAGATACTGTTGTAAGGGAGTTCAATACTAGAGACCTACTTATACAAGGTTGATGATGACAATGGAAGGTAATCCTGTAGCAGATACTGTTGAAAGGGAGTTCAATACTAGAGACCTACTTATAGCTTACAGCTGAGGTGGGCTGACCAGTTCTCTTCCTTGCTACTTTTGTCTTCTCTAATTCAAAGCAGTCATGTACCTATTTTTACAGCTGGGTAAACTGGACTGTGATGCAATCTGGTTGTGAACTAGGCAGTGAGAAGGCTGACAGATTGGCAAAGGAAGGTGGAAAGCTACCTCAGCATGATACAGGCATAACTTTCGAAGAGGCAAAGAGTTTTATCAGATGTAGATAGGCCGCACACAAAATGATGCATGTTACCAGCTCAGCAGATGTGAACAAGTGGTAATTTTCAGACGCCACACAGGCCACAACAGATTGGGATACCATCTATTTAACAAGCTAAAGATAGGAACTACTGATGAGTATACATACATGTGGCACTGATAAAATTACTGCTAAACATCTGCTTCAAAGATGTCCAACATATGAGCAACAAAGAAGGCACACATGGCCGTCAACAGAACCATTCCTGAAAAAACTCTGTGGAGATACAACTAGCCTCAAGCTGACCACTGCTATCTTTGAAAATATTCAAGTAGACGCCTGAGAGTGCATGAAGAAGAAAAACTAGGTCCCTTTGCCTTTTGAAGCAAGCATTCTAACAACTAGGGTTCAAGTCAAAATCATAGTGGCAGTAATTCCAGGCACATAGAAGGGCAACAGTTTGCAATATTAGGCCATCTGAAACCTATAAGTGTTGAATCAGTTCACCTCAGAACAACAGTAGTTGCATAAACTATTGCTGCTGATAACCTGATAAAGGCAAGTAAGAATAAAAATAGTTTTATATTATGCAAGGGTATTTCAGGAAGAAACACCCCCCCCCCCCCTCTTCCTTTGTGCTTGTTAATTGTCAGATAATGACACCTCATTGTAGTGTAAGGGTTTTTATAAGTATGATGATAGTGTTGGAGAAGAAATAGAATAAGGTTTCTCTCCAGAAAGTGTGAGGTCCCAGTGACAGAAATTTGATGAAACGTTTCCTGAAAATGATTTAGAATCCAGTGATGAAGTAGATCTGATAGTGATAACTAGCAGGATTTTTGCGAAGCTGTGACTGTTACAAGGGGGTCTGGACCCTCTATCAGCTGGTAGTGGATCCACCTGCTAGGCTGTCTGGCATAGGAAGGTGGAACACTTGTGCTAGATTATAAGTAAGCCTATTACTGATAATGTCCTGAAATTTTATGGGGACATGTCCATGAATTTTTATGTAATCATTGTTTCTGTGATATATGTGTGTTTTCATCTATTTTTGCTCAGGGGCTCAGGCACAAGTGACATAACTCTTGGGATCAGGGTTGGTAGGGTTTAATAACATTACATAAACTTAACTGTCATAATTTCTTGACAGGGATTTTATGTTCAGAGCTAAAGAATATGACACAAAAATGGTGGTGAACAACAGTTTTAGCCTATATTCCACAGGGAACGAAAGGGTAAATTCTGGATGATATTCCCTGACATGCAGTAGATATTCTAAATATAATCACCAATTCATTAAAATTTGTATATTTTCATTAACAAAAAAAAAATATGTTTTTTAATCCCCAGAGCCTGACGAGGAACAATTGGCTGATGATGCTGGGTTTTTATACTTTCTTTTGCTGCCAAACAGAAAGATTTCACCATCTTTATCATCGTCAGTGATTGCTCAAGTTTTGCTGACACCACATGAGATAAATAAAAACATGTTTAGCAATCTAGAAGACCTTATTCATCTTCAGAAGTCAGCGACAAGAAGAAATATTCATAATGGTGAAAACAGTCATTGTGATGAGCTGATTTTAGATAAGGTAATTTTGCATCAATATCATCATCATCATTACCCTTTAGTGTGCCCCCCCACACCCCCAGGAGCATAGGCCTTCAGCAAATTCATGCCAAGTTCCCCTGTCCTGTGCCGTTCTCTTCAAATGTTTCCATGTCTTATTTATCCCTTTAATTTCTAACTCCCATTCACTTGTGTGTTTTTTGGTCTCCTTCTTCTCTTCCTCTCTGGATCCCAGAAGATGAACTGCCTTGTTATACTATCAACAGGTTTCCTCAGTTTGTGTCCTACCCGTCAACAGCATCTTCTCATCTTTTGTTTCACTGGATCTTGTCATCAGGTCCACATTTTTAATCATGTCATACCATTTTATTCATTCTATTTATGATAGCAAGGACCCATTTATGAAAGTCTCTACTCCTCGGTTGCCGCCTATACCATCCGACAAAGCTTCAGAACATGGCTGCCTCAACATCTGAATATCAGTGGGCCAGTGGAACAAGATATGAGGAGAAGATGCTGGTGTTCGATAGGATACATACTGAGGAAACTTGTTGATAGAATGACAAGGCAGTCCTTTTGTTCTGGAACTCCCAAGGTAAGAGAAATGGAGGAAGACCAAAAAACACGTGGAGAAGGAAATGAGACATAGACATTAAGGGTATGAAAGGTAAAGGATCCCGTTTACATGCCCACTGAGGCATATTGGGAATTTGGTGTTAGGCACATATTTTCTTGACCATCGGCACACTAGGAGTGATGCATCACGCAGGCCGCCTTAACCTTCCCAGAGTTGCTCTGGTACCCAATTCATGAGGCTAGGTTGACCCCGGAGCCGTTTGCGGTATAAAATATCCCACCTCAACTGGGGATCGAACCAGGACCTCTGAGCTAAGAAGCCAGTGCACTAACTACTGCGCTACCGCGGCTCTTAAGGGGATAAAGCAGGCGTGGGGAAAAAACTTGAAAGGTCAGGATAAGAATGCTTGGCTGAGTTTTATAAAGGCTTTTGCACCTTAGGGAACTAAAGGGTAGTAAATGAAATGATATGCATAATACTTATACTTGTTAAAATTGCATTTTATAACTTACAAAAAATATAGAAAGGTAGACCCATGGTACTTGGAGATGAACAAATGAGGCAGAACTTCAAAATGAAACAAAGAAAGTGTCAGACAGAGATGCTCTTAGTTCTTCACGGCTATTTGTGCCCTATACCAGAGCGCTCTTTTAGTTTCGGTGACCGGAATTCTGATACCGGGTATAAAATTTTGTGTGCACCGTAAAAGACTAAGTTTTTGGCGGGGAAAATCAGCTGATGTGTGAGTAAAATCAGTAAAATATAAATCATTACACACTCGTTCTGGATAAACACAGCGCTAAAATTCTTTTGTGTACTATAACTTTGTTCTGTGTTCTATTTTTGATTGCATTTTTATTTGTTTGAAATTAGTTTTGACGGAGTTACAGACTTTTGAAAACAGCGTCATCATTTAAGGAAATTCATAAAATAAGTAATCTTTTTATTAATTTAATATCTAAAAATCGGCCCATTCGTTTGAGTTTATAATTATAAAGACTTCTCGAAGGGAAGCTAAAGATTATTTCCACATACTTTTTTTTTTGGTTTCGTATCTTGAGAATGTGTGGTAGTCAGTTTTGTGAGTGTGGCATTACAAGAACAAGCATATTGTCACCAGATTTTATAGCATTTAAATCCCTGTAAACGCATTCCTGATACTCACAAATCTTAAATAAGGTAGTAAAAAAATAACTTTTTGTAAAGCACCATCTGTTTTTGCATTTTCATTCATTTATAATGATATTTAGCTACGTATATAAGCGTCAGAAAACATGTAAAGCTATAGATAGATTACTTCCACATAATTTGATCTATCTTTCAAGTCTTGTTAATCTTCTATTTATAATATGAATTTTTTTTTTTTATTGTGTGTGAGATAAGGACTGTTCCATTGGTGTTCTTTGGTAGACAATCCTGTGCACACGACGGCTGCCAAAGAATTCTAAGTAACTGTTTGTATATCTTCTTTCATTCAAAGTTACAATGCAGGTAGTAAATTTAGAGAAACCAAATTCTAAATCTAATACCATCCTTTTATCAATGGCTAGAGTCAGAGATACATATGATAATTTAGAAATATTTATGAATGGCATGAAAGCTCAGATAGTCACTAAAATATTTAGAGTGGGATGATAAACAAGTTGTTGTTTTCTTATTCGGGGATTATTTCCTTGTTTTGCTGGAGACACCACAGACATGGGTATATTCCTTGAGCTCCAGACAACCAAACATTTTCATCAAAGACATCCAGAGAGCATACAACTTGCAAACCAAGAAGTTTGGCCATGTTGATAAGAGATTACAATAGATATATGAAATATGGGAAAGGGAATAAAAGGCAAGTGGCACATTACCATAATTGTTTACACAAACCAATGTTAGAGATTGAAATTGAAAATGTAGCTCCTCCTTACCTTCATATTTTATTAGGCATTGTTTTGAAACACCACAGACTTCTAGAACAGGTAGCTGATACAATAGACGCAAAGATATTTGAGAATTCGCAAGAGATACATGCAAACATTAGTACTTTTAAGAACTTGAAGAGATTTAGTAGGAACTGGAAATAGGCAGAAGAATTAGGAGCTAAAATTGAATTTTTCAGGTAGGTATTGAACTTTGTGAGGATAAGGAGGAGACAGATAATTTTAAAGTTAGACTTGAAAATGCACAAGATGCGCTGGCCAAACTTCAGTTTCAAGATCTGTGTACTAGGTCTGGTCCAGTTTGCTCACACTTGGACAAGGTACTAGCCAAACACAAAATCATACAACAGGCTTATAATAGCAGAGCATTTATAGGGAATCACTGCCACAGATATCTCACACAAAAAGTTTATAAAGATCTTACAAGAGCAATCATTACACAAACACTGAAAATTACAGACAAACAAGATATAACTAACATAGCTTTTATTGCCCAAGAACAATTCAACTCACTGAAAGAAGCATTTGAGAAAGTACACAACAAAATATCACACAGTAAACCAATTAGTAAAGAATCAATAACAGCATCGATAGAGACTTATATGTCTTTGTTCAGAAAGCTATTCCCCAGTAAGACAATTCATAAACAGCACATATTAGAAAAACATTGCGCAGACTGGATCAGAACTCATGATGTATGATTGAGATAATTGTTAGCTCTCATGTTTTGGGGACAATTGGGTGTGTTATTTTAAGGTTATAAATGTGGACATGCAATTTAAACTTTCAATAATTAATGTTTGACGCATGAAACCAAAACAAAACTTTGATATCCATTTTCTGCAGGTTTTCTACTTTTGATTTCTGTAATTTGTTATGCATGTTGATTGTGACCGTTTTAGTGTAAATTGAATTAGAAACAAACCATAACAAAATGTAAAAAAAAAACGTAAATTTTACACTATTTCAGACTATTATATCTTCTGTTCTAATTGTGATAAAATGTTTGTTCTTGTTCTAAAATTTACTCTAACATTTCTAGTCTAGCTTTACGCAAAATTAAAGCCGGTATTTATAATAATAAAGTAGCATAAAAGCAATTCAAACATGTTTTGGGGACAATTGGGTGTGTTATTTTAAGGTAATAAATGTGGACTTGCAATTTAAACTTTCAATAATTAATGTTTGACGCATGAAACCAAAACAAATCTTTGATATCCATTTTCTGCAGGTTTTCTACTTTTGATTTCTGTAATTTGTTATGCATGTTGATTGTTACCGATTTAGTGAAAATTGCATTATAAACAAACCATAACAAAATATAAAAAAAACGTAAATTTTACACTATTTCAGACTATTATATCTTCTGTTCTAATTGTGATAAAATGTTTGTTCTTGTTCTAAAATTTACTCTAACATTTCTAGTCTAGCTTTACGCAAAATTAAAGCCGGTATTTATAATAATAAAGTAGCCTAAAAGCATTAATTAAGCCCTATCAAAAGTAAACATCGCCACATGTTTTTCCCATTAGGAAGCTGACCACGTGACCTCTGTCAAGTGGGCTATAAATAGCGCGGTCAGGGGGGAAAAGGGGAAATAACTAAAAGATCGCTGGCAAACAGCCGTGTCTTGTCTCTTGCCATGTAACAAATAGGCCAGGCAAAAGCAGCTTTCAATAAAATGAAAAATATTGTGTGCAATAAATGTTTGTCGATGGAAGAGATCTTCAGTGTAACATAAACCCAATTATGATATATGAATGTGAGTCATGGATAATCACTAGACAAACAGGAAAATCTCTGGAGGCCACAGAGATGTGGTTTTACAGAAAAATGCTAAGAATACCTTGGGCAGCTAAAAAGAGTAATGAGGATGTTCTGAAAGAATCCAGTGCACAAAGAAAGCTTATTACTCATATTTATGAGAAGAGGAGAGCTGGAAGGTATTTAGGCAACAAGACTGAAGGAAAAATAGAGAACAACAAAGAGAGAAGATATTGGACAATTTGACATTGTGGCATGGACAGAGGTCAACAGTAGAGTTGGTAACAAGCACTGAGGGCAGGAAATTGTGGAAAGACATGATCATCTACGCCAGCAGGCATGGTACTTGAAGAAGTAGAAGACCATGTCTCATGCTCCAGGCATGACAAGGACTGGTAATAAACTGTAAATACAGTAATTTCTTCTTATTCGTTCACCTTCAGACGTCAGCTTGAGTATATTCAAAGAAAGCAGTGGTCAGTCTGAGGCTGTTGACATCTCCGTAGCGCTTTTCCAGTAATGTCACTGGTTATGGCCATATGCACTTTCTCTGTTCCTCACATGTTGGGCATCTTTGAAGCAGATGTTAGAATATGGCATTGCAGCATGAACAAAAGTAACTAAGTCAAATTTTGATAAAATAAACAGAACCCAAAGCTAAGCTATGAGAATCATAACTGGGGCATGAAGTCAGCACCCATTGAAGAGTTGGAAAACATTACATACCTAGGGGCAAAGTCTACAGACAGGGGGTATGATGTGCTGGTGTTGTGGGTAGTGGGTTTCCCCCCTTGCTTCACCCTAGGCCTAGTGAATTCTGTTCATGAAAGGAGCGACCATTGCGGTGTTAGTCTCTTGGCCTAGCAAAACCTCTCATACCCCAAGATCGTTGTGCGTGGTGAAGAGCCACACCCTCCTCGAGGTAGTCCTGGTAACTGAGGGTGCGAATCCTCAGGCTAAACACAACGGATCTAGAGGAGCAAACCTCGATAATAAAACCGGTGCACTACACCGTACACGCCCTCTGTGGGTGGGAAGGAGCCAGATGGATACTGAACAAGTCTTGGGAGTGGGAACGAGTGTGGACTGCTCCCTGAAGATCGGAACCCATCGTACAGGCACAGAGACTCAGGACGTGACGATCCTATTGCCTTCAACTCTTGGTCACATGCCTAGAGCCTCGGAGAACTCGGCGTAACCAGCAGGCAATTTGGTGGCGGGGAAAGAGCACTGTGAGCCCTACCTTGGCTACGTATCACAAGGAGACGCAGAAACACCCCCTTTATCTCCCCCAGAGCTGGCACAGTACACTTCTGGCTTCTACCCGGGGCGTTAGGAAATCACAGGCACCCCAGCATCACAATGCCAAGAAGATGACAAAGTTGGAATTTACTAACTCAAACCTGGCAGAGCAAGTCCTCCAACAGATGCGGCCGATGCTGGGCCCACTGGCGCGTGGACACGTCCCGATCCCCATCGAGACTTGCCCGGGGAGCCCACCCCGGCTCAAAAAAGCAGAGAAGGCCACTCTCCAAACCTCCGATGTCTTGCGGGCAGTGTTAGGATGTGCAAGAACATGGACAGGAAGACTCCACAACTTCCCCACTGAAGACACGCCCACGGCGACCGTTGCCTCAATTGGCTGTGTGTGGTGTACCCGGAAACGGGGCCTCCCAGTACTGAGACACAGTTAAGTCCCCGATGTCACTTATCGGTGCAGAGTTGAGAGAGATGGCTGAGCATCACAATCCCCCCTGTGTTGCAGCATGATGAGAACCCAGCATTGCACACTGAGCTTGGGGGGATCACTTGGGCACCAGACTTAATACTGGCTCTTGACTGGATGGCCGCATGCAGGAGATTTCTACAATGGGGGGTTGGCAGGTGGTGGGTATCTGGAAGTGGCTCTGTGCAGGACGTGAGGATTCCTTGGGAGAGCCCAGAACCAGAGCACAGCATTGTGCAAGCTCTGCATAGTTGGAGAGCCCCCTGGATGACGGGGAATGCACAGTGTGCTACCCCACCTGTCCCCAACTGCTAACTTAGAACCAGAAGTGGGGTCCTCTGTATGCGTGCCAGGCCAGGATAAAATGCCTGGGAAAGAGACTGGAGCTCAGAACTCCCTAACTCAAAGTTGCAGGATGGCAGGAAAGACAGGGCTATTTTGAAGATAACGCAACCATATTTTCACCATACGAGCTCGGACGCCGCCTCGGTAAACAAGGTCCGCGCAGAGCAGTGACACCCCCAGGCTGCTTGCGAATAGTCTACTACTGGGAACATAAACAGATTAGGGATGAGCCCACTCTCCCGTTGAACAGGTGCTAAAGTCATAGATACTGGGCCAGAAGGCGCACCGGAAACCACAGTATCACGCAACTCGCTTTTTTTTTTCTATGGAGAGTACACCGTCAAATAAATCTCGTACTGGTGCTCGCCCTGTGGAGCTCCACCAGGCAGGTGCAGTGCCGGGCTCTGAGCCTCGACAGAGCCCACCCTCAGCTACTGGAGGACCCTCTAGACCGTCTTGTGGAGTCAGCAGACGGCGGAGGAGAACTACTGACCAAAACAAAACAGAAAAAGAGAAACCCAGAGTGCCACTTGTCATGATGCACTGGAATGCAGAGGGAGTGAACAGCAAGCAGGCTGGATACAGCAAAAAGACAGAGCTGGAAAACATCTTGTATGAGAAGCAAGTCAGTGTTTGCTGTATCCAAGAGACTCACTTGAAAGCAGATCAAACCTTTAAAATAAGGGGATATCAATGCTTCAGATCCGACAGAAAAGATAGACGAAAAGGAGGAGTACTTACTCTTGTAAGGAATAACATTCCTGCACACGAAAGGAAAACCTTCATGGATGGAGCAGAATATCAGCTGTTGCAGATAAAGGTAGACAAGATGGAAATAGAACTCCTGAACTATTACTGTCCGAACAACAAACCCCTGAGTCTCAGCTCTATACAGGTACCAGCCACCAACTTTATAGCAGTTGGAGACTTTAATAGCCACTCCCAGAGCTGGGGCTATAACCATCTGGATCACAGAGGTGAAGAGGTTGAAACTTGGCAAGATGATCACTCCCTAATCCTAGTCAATAATGCCACAGATACTCCTACCTTCTACTCCAGAGGATGGCACACAACTTCAACACCAGATCTTGCCTTCTCCACACCAGATATAGCTGGATCTATTAGTAGAGAAGTAGGAGACCAACTAGGGGGAAGCGACCATCGCCCAATCTTTCTTACTGTCCAGAGTGCAACTCTCAGTACAGGCCCAGCCATTACAAGATGGAACTACAAAAAAGCCAACTGGGGTTTATTCAGGCATCAGGTGAACACGCTGCTGTCTACCCTCAAGGTACAGAACAGAGACATTAATGAAGTGGTAAAAGACTTCAACAGATGCATACTACAAGCTGCAAAAGAAACCATTCCCAAAGGATGCCGGCGTAACTACATACCATACTGGTCCAGCACACTCCAAGAACGTCAGGAAGCTATGGACAGGGCTAGAAAGGACGCAGAGTCTCAGCCTTCACTTGAAACTCACAACAAATGGAAAAAGGCTGTAGCAGAGTTTCAGAGAACAAAGCTAGAAGAAAAACGGAAAAGCTGGAGAACTAAAACGGCATCGCTGAACCTTGAGAAAGACGGCAGGAAACTTTGGAGATTAGTCAAGTCTCTAAATGAAGAGCGTTCCTCACCTAGGCAGACTATCACATTGGATGAAGGTGGCAAACTTTTCAGAGGAAAACAAGCTGCAGACTTGTTTGCTAGAAGATACAGTTCAGAAAGCAACTTACCCATTAACATAGATCATCAGAGAGAGATAAGAAAAGAAATACTGGCAACCATGGGACAGACAGATACTCCTGCCCCAATGAGGGAACCCATCACACTAGGAGAACTACAGAAGGCTATTTCCAAGCTTAAGTTTCAAAAGTCACCCGGCCCAGACAAAATCAGCAACGAAATGCTAGTAAATCTGAGCTCAGCAGCAAAGACAAAACTGCTTGAGATATTCAACCACAGCTGGTTGAAAGGAACGGTACCCCAAGTATGGAGAGAAGCCATCACAATACCCATACTAAAGAAAGGGAAATGTAAGACCGAGGCTGCAAGTTACCGGCCAATCAGTCTCACAAGCTGTGTTGGGAAGACTATGGAGCGAATAGTCAACCACAGATTGAAATGGTATTTAGAGTCTGAGCAGATCCTGGTGCCGGAACAAGCTGGATTTAGAGAATGCTACAGTATAGAAGACCAAGTTACTTACTTGTCTCAAGCAATAGAAGATGCCTTCCAGGAGAAGAAAAAGGTCCTAACGATCTGGGTCGACTTCAAGCAGGCCTTTGACAAGGTGTGGAAAGATGGCCTCATTGCAAAACTTAGGAGAAGTGGAATCCAAGGCAACATGATGAAATGGATCCAGTCATACTTGCATAACAGGAGAACTAGAGTCACTCTTGACGGTCTGCAGAGCAGAAAAGTGTTGCTCCATCAGGGGGTACCTCAAGGAGGAGTAATTTCCCCAACACTCTTCCTTGTTTACATCAATGACCTGGTGAAAGATCTCCCTGCAGGAGTTAAAGCTGCCTTATATGCAGATGACCTAGTACTCTGGTGCGCTGATGAAAATGTCACCACAGCAAATTATAGAATGCAGCGGGCAGCAGACATGCTAGTGTCATGGGCAGAGAAATGGCTTATCACAATAAACACAGACAAAACCTCCACAACACTGTTCTCCCTCGCCCCCAAGGACAAATCAGCTAACATACACCTAGGGACAACCGTGATCAAGGAAGAAAGCTACCCCACCTATCTTGGGGTGACATTTGACCAAAGGCTTACATGGAATAAGCATATTGAAAATGCAGAAGGAAAGGCCCGAAGACGACTAGGCATACTCAGAAAATTAGCAGGTACCAACTGGGGAGCAAATGAACGAAATCTAAAGAAGATTTATAATGGAGTAATAAGACCACACTTAGAGTTTAGCTCAGCAGCATGGTCATCAGCTGCTAACTCACATCTGCAGTCTTTGGACAAGGTGCAAAATCAAGCTCTCAGGCTCATTACAGGAGCCATGAAAACTACACCAATAACAGAGATGCAGAAGGTTGCTGGATTACAGACATTGTCCCATAGAAGAGACACAAAAACCATGATCCAGATGGAAAAGTACAACAGTATGCCAATGCACCCAATGAAGGCAAGACTAGATGATCTGGCATTGGGACGTCTAAAGCGTAGCAGCTTTGTGCATCGGGGGAAAAGACTTATAAGACAGCATCAAGAAGACCTATCCATGAAGACAACACCACTGAAGCCCACCCTATACCCTGTACCATGGGAGCAGGCCAGCAGTGCCCTCCAAATTAATACATCAGTCAGTGGTCTCACAAGTGGATGTGAGTATAATGATCTGCAAAAACGAACTGCTACATTGAGTATGATCCAAGAAAGCTATCCCGATCAATCATGGATACATGCCTATACAGATGGATCAGCAACTAATGCTGTTAGGAATGGAGGTGCCGGTATCTTTATCTCATATCCTGACAACCACTATGAGACTAGGCACATTCCCACTGGTAAATTCTGTTCCAACTATACAGCTGAGGTTCAAGCTCTAGAGCAAGCTGCAAATATGATTTATAACACCAACTCTGACTGCCACCAGGTAGTCATCCTCACAGATGCACTGTCTGTCCTGCAAGCTCTCAAGGGTGGTAAACTCCCGCATCTGAGAAATGAACTAAACAAGGTAGCTGCCAAAAAGAGAACCATACTTCAGTGGGTACCATCTCATTGTGGTGTACCCGGAAATGAAAAGGCAGATAAACTTGCAAAAAAGGGAGGAGAATGTGAACAAGAAGATAATGAAGTCACATACTTTGAGAAAAAGAGAGCTATCCAGACTATCAGAAGAGAACAGAACCAACCCAAAGACGACTATCACACTCTCGACCGGCAGGGACAGATAACTATTTTTCGACTCAGGACAGGGCATAACAAACTGAATAAACACATGCACAAGCTACGATTGTCTGCTTCACCACTGTGCACATGTGGATTAAACGAACAAACTGCTGAGCATGTTCTACAGGACTGTCCTCTGTATGACCAGTTAAGAAAGATATACTGGCCCAATGACTCAACACTAAACTCAAAGCTATATGGAGTTAAAGAGGAACTTCAAACAACAGTCGAATTCATCATGAGAACTCGTCTGACGGTGTAATCATCAAAGATGCGATCGCAAGAAGAAGAAGAAGAAGATTACATACCTCCAGCCAATGGAGGATAGAAGAGATAACAGAGCCCAGCAACAAGCTGTGAAATTCAGGAAGATGACGGACCACCCAATGTACCAGAGAATAAATGGACTTGGACGGGAAAGACTGTAGCGAAGCAACTTTGTTGAAACAAATACAGTAATTTAACTGTTATACTAAGATCCAAATATTTATTTTTTTCTTTCAGAAAGAAACATTTGCGATGATGTTCAACCTCTTAAAGGAAAACCTCAAAAACGCATTGTCTGAATACCAAGGTAGGCCAATCCTGTTTCACTGCTAAGGTCATCTGCTTCTTTGATCCTTAGCCGCAGACTGTCAAAGCAGTCAGTGGCCATCAAGCTAGGTGGCATCTTGTAGGGCAGCAACAAACTGCTTCCACTTTGCTCAGTCGGCGGCCATCCTTCATGCACTGCACCAGGCTCTGGTTCATTCTTTGCATCTTGGCCTCTACAGTTCTTCGCCACATTGTTTTTGATCGGCCTCTCTTTCGCTTTCCTTTTGGGCCTGCTGATATACCGATTTTATTTTGTCTGAAGTTAATGAATGAATGAACTAATTAATATCCTTTAGGGCCTGCTGACATACCGATTTAATATTGTAGTTACTCTGATTACGGAAACAACGATAGATTGTTTGGTCTGTTGTTGTCCCACAAAGACGCCATAGGCGTGGTGGAAGCGATAGATTGATCAATTTGTTGTTGCCCTAAGACGCCACTAGGCGTACTGGCCACGGACTGCTTCGTCGGTTGGTGGCTAAGGACGGAAGAAGAAGAAGAAGAAGAAGCTCCACAAAGAGAATAGACATTCAACAAACACATGCCAAGTCCGTCCTGTCCCGTGCCATCAATTCAAGGTCTTTCCATGTTTTCTTCATCATTTTCATTTCAGTCTCCAGTTCTCTTCTCCATGTGTTTTTTGGTCTGCTTCTACCTGTCTTACCCTGGGGGTTCCAGAACAAGGACTGCCTTGTAATACTATCAGCAGGTTTCCTCAATGTGTGTCCTATCTGTCGCCAGCATCAACTTCTCATCTCTTGTTCCACTGACACTTGTCTGGTTCTTGTCATCAGTTCCACATTGGTAACCTTGTTATACCATGTCAATCCTTCTAAAATATGCAAACACTCATTTATGAATGTCTAACTTCTTGGTGGTTGTGTTTACTGTTCTGAATTTTTGTGTTTGACTTTGGTTTCTTTTAATTTCCAATGCAATGAAAGTTTCTCTTGCCTTTTGTATGAAGTTCATGAATGATGAACCTGTAGCCTGAGTTTGGCAGTCGCTACCTATACGGCAGATGCCAAGGTAATTAAGAGTTTGTTACCAGACGCAGTTATCCACGTACACCTGGGGCCGGGTGTAAAGTGGTCTGACCTTTTGTGGCATGATCCTAGTTAGTACTTCACGTTGCAGTTGTATTTAGCATCTTTTTATCGTTCGAAAATAAGGTTTTCTGTTCTTTGCATTTCACATGTCATTCAGCAGTCAAGTTTTCTTTTCTGAGCTACGATCTTTTCCCCTGCTCTCAGCATTATTTATTTATTCAGTGTAGGCGTGCAAGGTCAAGTCGGACGATGAACTCCCAGGTTCATCATTCAACAGATTCTTAGTCATTTATTATTTTTCTTGAGTTAAAACATTAGACTGTCAGAAATGTTTGCTAAATCCAAGCAATATGAACCTATTTTTTAAGCACATTGAATTGTAGGCAACCTTGAAAAGTTAGCAATGTCTTATGGCGATTGCGATAGGAAGATCTACGAGAAGCGAGTCAATTTACTCACGTGTAAGCCCTTTTTCTATATTTTCTATAGAAATTTTGATCTGCTTCATAGCGTCTGTCATGGTTTACAACTTCTTGTTTTCAGTACCAATGCGAATTTTTAGATCATGAGTCTCACATCTTTCTGTCACCATACTGAGCAAACTTAGTTCGGCGGTGAGGTTGTTAACCTGAGACAGATTCAGAAAAGGTTGCTGCTTCCTTGGGATTAGCCTACATGTGTCGTTTTTCTTTTATCATGTTGCAGGGCAACCTAAAACGCGAACAAGCTACGTATTTATTTATTTCCTTAGCGACCAATTAGTTAATGGCTAATTAATACCCCCCTTCCGGTAATTTGGCCTCGAGACTATCATATCTTTTATTTTTGCCCGATGACGTCATTTAGAACCCGTCATACTTAAATGGTAGCTGCACGGCAACAAACCGAAAACCAATGTAAATTAAAGAATCTTCTTCTTTGATCCTTAGCCGCCGACCGTCAAAGCAGTCAGTGGCCATCACGCCTGGTGGTGTCTTGTAGGGCAACAACAAATTGATTCCACTTTGCTCGGTTGGCGGCCATCCTTCGTACAGTGCCCCAACTCTGGTTCATTCTTTGCATCTCAGCCTCCACAGTCCTCCGCCAAGTTGTTTTTGGTCGGCCTCTCTTTCGTTTTCCTTCAGGGGTCCATAGCATAGCTGTTCTTGTGATGGCATCGGGGTCTCTTCTGAGGACATGGCCAACCCAGCTCCAGCGTCTGCCAGCTATGATGGTGTGCATGTCCTCTTGCTTGCTCCGAGTAAGCAGATCTTGGTTGGTGATGGTATTCGGCCAAAAGATTCGGAGAATTTTTCTTAGGCATGTTGTGTGAAAAGAGGACAATTTTGACATTTCCTTCTCTGTAACTCTCCAGCTCTCCGCGCTATAGAGAAGCACAGAAAGCACACAGCTCTGATATAATCCTAATTTTGTGCTTGTGCTGTACTGAGAGGACTTCCAGATGTTGTTTAGACTAAAAAAGGCTGTTCTTGCTTTGTTCATTCTGTTGTTGATGTCTCTGCTTGCTCCGCCGTCTGGTGTTACTATGCATCCAAGGTATGTGAAGGCATCTGTCTGTTCCAGTTGCTGATTCCTTACTGATATGGGCTCAGGGTTGCTCACATCGAAAATTAAAGAATATTTATGTATTATTATTCAACATCAGAAAGACTTTTCATGAACAAGTCCTAGCGCAGAATAGAAAGTTTGAAATAGCTTGACATTATCTAAGAAGTGGAAATCTCTAGTATTAAGCCCCAAGACATGAATTATTTGTGTTTGTCGTTATTATTTGTTAATATTTTTTTTTTCTTCTTCTGAAGTTTAAAAATGTAATTCTTTATTAGCTGATGTTGCAAATGGAGGTAATGCCAGACGTGAAATTTTGGAAACTGCAGCAAAAATTCAGACTGAAATTATGTCAGCAGCATTTCATGAATGTACAAGCGTGCAGGAATTCTTGCAAAATGTCAGAGGACAGCATTGTGGAAATGCTATTAAATGGATTTCAGGTGAGGGATAGTATAATTTTTAATATTGTTCAATATTAACACAAATAATTGATACAATAGTGACAGGAATGTGGAAATAAAGACCTTAGCTTAAAAAAGCAGAAAGACAGAAGTAATGGTTATCTCATAGAAAGTGACTGCTCAAAGTAAGTGGAAGAGCTTTAAAACATGTCAATAGAGAGAGAGGCTTGTTGACCAAAGAAGGAAATAATTTTATTTATGGTTCAGCATTAATAAGTTTCAAAGTAGTGTGCCTGCATCATGTGAAAGAATGTCAGCCACAACAACATCATGTGAAAGAATGTCAGCCACAACAACATCATGTGAAAGAATGTCAACCACAAGAACATCATGTGAAAGAATGTCATCACAACTACATCATGTGAAAGAATGTCAGCCACAACAACATCATGTGAAAGAATGTCAGCCACAACAACATCATGTGAAAGAATGTCAGCCACAACAACATCATGTGAAAGAATGTCAGCCACAACAACATCATGTGAAAGAATGTCAGCCACAACAAATCATGTGAAAGAATGTCAGCCACAACAACATCATGTGAAAGAATGTCAGCCACAACAACATCATGTGAAAGAATGTCAGCCACAACAACATCATGTGAAAGAATGTCAGCCACAACAACATCATGTGAAAGAATGTCGCCACAACAACAACATGTGAAAGAATGTCAGCCACAACAACATCATGTGAAAGAATGTCAGCCACAACAACATCATGTGAAAGAATGTCAGCCACAACAACATCATGTGAAAGAATGCCAGCCACAACAACATCATGTGAAAGAATGTCAGCAACAACAACATCATGTGAAAGAATGCCAGCCACAACAACATCATGTGAAAGAATGTCGCCACAACAACAACATGTGAAAGAATGTCAGCCACAACAACATCATGTGAAAGAATGTCAGCCACAACAACATCATGTGAAAGAATGTCAGCCACAACAACATCATGTGAAAGAATGTCAGCCACAACAACATCATGTGAAAGAATGTCAGCAACAACAACATCATGTGAAAGAATGTCAGCCACAACAACATCATGTGAAAGAATGTCGCCACAACAACAACATGTGAAAGAATGTCAGCCACAACAACATCATGTGAAAGAATGTCAGCCACAACAACATCATGTGAAAGAATGTCAGCCACAACAACATCATGTGAAAGAATGTCAGCCACAACAACATCATGTGAAAGAATGTCAGCAACAACAACATCATGTGAAAGAATGTCAGCCACAACAACATCATGTGAAAGAATGTCGCCACAACAACAACATGTGAAAGAATGTCAGCCACAACAACATCATGTGAAAGAATGTCAGCCACAACAACATCATGTGAAAGAATGTCAGCCACAACAACATCATGTGAAAGAATGTCAGCCACAACAACATCATGTGAAAGAATGTCAGCAACAACATCATGTGAAAGAATGTCAGCCACAACTAAGCAGTCACATGATGTTGGAGATGTGGTAATAAGTTTTACATAATGAGTTTGCCAGCCCCATGAACAACCTTGTATTAATTGCCATTCACGACGTGCCTGGGGGTTTAGTAGTCTTATTCTTTCTCTGTCTCTTCAGAGACACCCCCCAACATACACAATGGGCAGTGTTCAACCCACGCACAAATAATTGATACAGTAGTTGCAGAAAGGGAAAAATAAGACCTTAGCTTAACCCTTTGAACCCTGGCCACCCAGCCCGTAAAACCCCATTCCCCTGGGCTCCTGAGCAAAAAATTTCACTATGAGCCGTCGAGGCCAGCAATAATGCCGGTGCGTTTTACTGAGACGACAAACTTGGTCGTTGACATCGCAGCAACCCATGAATGTATTGTAGTCAATACAAAGTTGATGAGTTTGAACATCTACAGTTGTGAGACCAACCTGTATCAAATTTACTTGATACATTATGTGCGATACGCCCCTTTCCACGCCCCTGCACCATAGCCCGATCCCCTGAGGGGCCAGGAACAGGGTTAGAACTAGCTGGATCATAATCTGATTCACAAGTTCCATCACTCGATTCAATTTCGATGTCACTTTCAGAATAATCACCATCTAAATCTATATTCATCATCCTCCGAATCATTGAGCACAAGTTCAATAGCTTGTTCCGTTGATAGCCTTTTAGAATGGCTATTTCCTGGATTTTCAACACGCCTTTTAATTATGAAAACAATTAAAAAATTGCAAAATATTATCACTTCGTGGGCGCCGCCATTTTAGAGTAACATTCCACAAGACGTGTACTTCGTGACGTCATTATTTTTCACACATTTCCATTCCGGCCCCCGTATTGCTAAACTAGGTGTGCCCAGACCGAGATTTCGGTCGCTCGGGGAATGGATTTTTTACACACGGACCGAAATTTCGGGACCTCGGGTTCAAAAGGTATTTTAAAAAAAATAGTAGAAAGACTGGTCATCTTAAAAAAAAAAAAAGACTTCTCCAGAGCAAATGGGAAACACTTTAATACAGATCATTAGTGAAAGAGATCAATAGTGAAAATTGCAGATCAATAGTGAAAGTTACAGATCAATAGCGAAAGTTACAGATCAATAGTGAAAGTTACAGACCAATAGTGAAAGTTACAGGCCAATGGTGAAATTTACAGATCAATAGTGAAAGTTACAGATCAATAGTGAAAGTTACAGATCAATAGTGAAAGTTACAGATCAATAGCGAAAGTTACAGATCAATAGCGAAAGTTACAGATCAATAGCGAAAGTTACAGGCCAATAGCGAAAGTTACAGGCCAATGGTGAAAGTTACAGGCCAATGGTGAAAGTTACAGGCCAATGGTGAAAGTTACAGGCCAGTGGTGAAAGTTACAGACCAATGGTGAAAGTTACAGACCAGTAGTGAAAGTTACAGATCAATGGTGAAAGTTACAGACCAATGGTGAAAGTTACAGACCAATGGTGAAAGTTACAGACCAATGGTGAAAGTTACAGATCAATAGTGAAAGTTACAGACCAATGGTGAATGTTACAGATCAATGGTGAAGGTTACAGACCAATGGTGAAAGTTACAGACCAATGGTGAAAGTTTCAGACCAATGTTGAAGGTTACAGACCAATGGTGAAAGTTACAGACCAATGGTGAAAGTTACAGACCAATGGTGAAAGTTACAGACCAAAGGTGAAAGTTACAGACCAATGGTGAAGGTTACAGACCAATGGTGAAGGTTACAGACCAATGGTGAAAGTTACAGACCAATGGTGAAAGTTACAGACCAATGGTGAAAGTTACAGACCAATGGTGAAAGTTACAGACCAATGGCGAAAGTTACAGACCAATGGCGAAAGTTACAGACCAATGGTGAAAGTTACAGGCCAATAGCGAAAGTTACAGGCCAATAGAGAAAGTTACAGATCAATAGTGAAAGTTACAGATCAATAGTGAAAGACTTTGCCAAAGAAGGATGTAATTTGTTTTTATTATCATCATCATTTTCCTTTCTGCTCCCAGTGGAGCATGGAGTCAGCAGTTCCTGGAACAATTTGTTGTACATGGTAAGGTTAATTTATTTTCTGGTTCGACATTAATAAGTTTCAATTTTGTATGCCTGCATCATGTGGAAGAACACCAGACAACAACCACAGCAGCTGGCGATAAATAAAGTGTAATTAAATGGAAGTGCCTTCAGGAAACAACCAGCCAGTGTAACCAGATATGCCCCATGCATAACCTTATATAAGTAACGTTTTACAAAATGCCTTAGGAAGGAGTACTCCTGTTTTTTCATTGTCTCATAAGAGACCCCCAGAAACTAAACGGTACAAGAGACAATTCATTCATTCATAACCCTCCTCTCCCAAAGGAGCATAGGCCTTCAACAAACACATGCCAAGTCCTCCTGTCACGTGCCATCATCTCAAGTTCTTTCCACGTTCTCCTTATCATTTTCACCACTGTTTCCAGCTCTCTTCTCCATGTGCTTCTTGGTCTACCTCTGCCTCGCTTGCCCTGAGGGTTCCAGAACAAGGACTGCCTTGTAATGCTATCAACAGGTTTCCTCAGTGTGTGTCCTATTCATCGCCATCTTCTTCTCATCTCTTGTTCCATTGGCACTTGTCTAGTTCTTGTCATCAGTTCCACGTTGGTAACCTTGTCATACCATTTTAATCCTTCTATTCTACACAAGCACCTATTTATGAAAGTCTGTAGCTTTTTGGTTGTTGTTTTTGTTGTTCTCCATGTCTCAGAGCCATACAATAGGACTGACTTCACATTTGAGTTGAAGATTCTTATTTTCGTGTTGGATCCGATTTCTCTTGATCTCCATATATTTCCCAATGCAATGAAAGCTCCTCTTGCTTTTTGTATTCTTATTTTGATACCAATGTCTGTCCCTCCAACTTTGTCTATACTACTGCCAAGATATGTGTACGATTCTACATCTTGTATTGGTGTTTCTTCAAGTTCAACCCTGTTATCATTACCTGCATTTATTCTCATTATTTTTGTCTTTTCCCTGTGCATTGTCAGACCCAATTGCTGTGACCTCTCATCGAGTGTTTTCAATTTGTCCTGCATCTGATTACGGTTATGGGACAGAAGAGCCAAGTCATCAGCAAAATCCAGATCATCCAACTGCTTAGTCAGAGTCCACTGGATTCCATTTCTGTTGTGTGTTGTCGATGTTCTCATAACCCAGTCTATTGCAAGTAAGAAAAGAAATGGAAACAAGAGGCATCCCTATCGCACTCCGTTCTTATCCCAAACGGTTCTGTAAGCTGTCCTTTGTGAAGAACTCTGCGTGTCATGTCTTCATATGTTTTCTTTATTAAATTAATGATCTTCAGGGGAATTCCATAATGCCTCATCAATTTCCAAAGTGATTCTCTGTCTACACTGTCAAATGCCTTTTCATAGTCCACAAATCCAATGTATAGTGGTGAATTCCATTCCAGACTTTGTTCAACTATTATTCTCAAAGTGGCTATCTGGTCTGTACAGGATCTGTTTTGTCGAAAACCTGCTTGTTCATTTCTCAGTTTCTTGTCTATGAACTCATTTAATCTCTTGAGGATAATCCTGTTTAATACTTTTCCTGGCACTGATAGTAACATTATTCCTCTATAATTTGTGCACTCTTGTAAATTTCCCTTCTTAGGCAACTTGACCAGATATCCTTCCTTCCATTCTGCTGGTATCTCTTCCTTTTCCCAGACTTTACCAAGTAATTTATATAACATCTCTGAAGCCGTGTCGATGTCTGCTTTGATGGCCTCTGCTGGAATGCCATCAGGTCCAGCCACTTTTCCATCTCTTAGAAGCTTTTTGGCTTTCTTTATTTCTTCCTTCGTTGGTCTTTCACAGTTAATTTATAGCTCTTCTTCTGCTGGCTGGATACAAGAGACAAGCGGGAGACTAAATTGAATATAGATGTATGTATATTTTTCTGTTTATGTATAAGCACGTATATTGTTTTTTTTCCCCAGAAGCAGCTCTTGATCTGTCAAAGTTTCCAGAGAAACTGGCTTTGCAAGCCACAGAGGCAGCAAGAAAAATGCTCCAGAGTTTTCCTTCTATGGACAGTTTAACAGCATCATCTCCTCCGTCTGCTGCAGAAGTTGATAGAAAGAGAAGTAGGTCAATCTTATATTTCCTGTGGTGCAACCTTTTAGCACTTTAGAGATAGTAAAACAAAGTTAGTATCTAACATTGTAGTTCAGTAGAAATTAATACTTCAAGCATTTGTAAATATGGCTGAATCCCAGAATAATAGACAGACTTGGCGATGTTTGATGATCTCTCCCATATGGCTATCAATATGTCTGCAGTGTCACATCGGCAATGTTGCTTAAAATGATTCAAATATCAGCGATGGTTTAATTATGGATCGTTATGAATATCCAAAGTTTGAGAGAAGTATTAGTCTGGTTGAATTAAGTATGTAGTGATGACTTCACGTGGATTAGCAGAGTTTGTTTGCGATAAGTTGGTGTTGCCTTCTTGTATTTTTTTTAACATGCGGCCTTAATATTTGTTGGAACAGTTTATCTTAACTTTGGATGTACACATGACAGAAACACACTGCAAACAGCATATAAAAGTATAATTTATACATTAAAAAAAAATGTTAATGTTATCAGTTTTGTGTTTATATTTTATCACATCCTGTAACTGATTGGTGTCACGGCATGTTTTACTACCGTTTTGACTTGTATGCTTGGTTGTAAGCCAAGCTGTTTTCCTGGGCCGTAAATGAAACTCGGTATGTTTGAGTTCCGGTGCAAACAACCCATCATGTGATGTCATGTGACGAGGTTGAATTTTGGAGCAAAAGAAGCGATAGATCATTAGTCTTGGGAGCCTTCTCGTAGAGACGTGTGTTTAGAGAGCCGGTTGTAATACCATATTTCGGCCTATGGCGGGACAATGAGTAGTCGCCATTGTTAGTTATAGTACTGGTGTATTTGTTCTGGTTCAGAACTATTTTGCTCTACGGAGTTGTCAGCTGTATTTGCTGTTATTATCATTCTTGCAGTGTGTTTGATATTTATATGAGAATGTTACACTGTAGTTTGCCTCGTAGCTCATTATGCTGAGTGATGGTCAGACTTGACTGCGAGGCTGATCGGAAAGTTTATATCTACTGTACTATTTACGTTAGTAGGACATGTATATTTTGTATCTCATTCTGGCAACTTTTGGCCAAGTTATTGTTCAGTGAATAAAGGGATAATTGCTATTTTAGCTTGCCTTTATTAGTGTCACCACTGTTCGTAAAGCCCTTAGCGTTTACGAGCCTAATTGTTCCTGTCCTGCATGAAGTTCATACGTGCAGTGGTTGTGTGTGTATTTGTATTGTGTTGACATACTATACATTACACGTTTGACAATTGGGATACCATCTGTTCAACAAGCTAAAGATAGGAACTACCGATTAGTGTAACTGTGACACTGATAAAATGACTGCTGAACATCTGCTTCAGAGATGCCCAACATATGCGGAACAGAGAAAGCGTATATAGCCGACACCAGTACGATTCGTAGAAAAACTCTACAGAGATTCAAATAGCCTCAAACTGGCTACTGCTTTCTTTGAAAACATTCAAGTGAATGTCTGAGCGTGTACAAAGAAGTAATTGATTGAAAATAGTGACAGTGAAAGAAAAAGTTGTGTGACAAAAAATAGGGCTGAATTATGCATGACATGAAATATGGCATTTATGTTGAAGCCTAAAAGTGTGAACTACATTGTGTTAAAACTTAATAAATCATGTTTTTAAATGCCTCTTTAGAATGTGCTTCTATCATATGTACATCCAAAGGTATTAAAGTTGAAAGTTCGACAAGAACTTTATAGACACACTGTATATTTTACTCCATTTGCCATGAACTTCATGTATAGTCGAAATTTCTTTTCTCCATTTAGATTCTACAGACTTTGATGTGGATAATGTTCTCCAATTTTTCAACCCAGATGGTAGAGTTAAGGAAACGCCCACATGCCCAGTGAAGTTGGTGAGTTTTCTATAACCAGATCAGATATACCATTTACAGTGAGAAATATTTCAAGTGATATCTGATTATATAGTCGTCAGCAACATCTCCTTGTTCATTCTTTTTGAAGCATGGAGCCACCACTGCAAATAGCGGCATTGAGAAAGCTACACCAAAGAAAGAAACTTGTAGTAGTGGTCTCTGTAGCACTTTATGTTACATGATGATGTTGCCAGCCTCCATGTACAACCTCATATTAGTCTTCCTAATGAAGACATGCCTGAAGAAGTAGTAGTACTATTCTGTCTTTGTAGAGACCACAGGGAACTATGTAGGACTAGATTATACAGTATCTGCTATTAATGATATTTGGACACAAGCAGAAGTAGTTGTGTCAGTAAATAAAATGTTCTAACGATTCGGTGACATTTTTAAGAATAAAAGATAAAAGGTAGTAACTTTTAGAGAAGCAGCTTATTAGTTCTCAACGTTTGAACATCATTTTATTTTTGTTACTTACCCCCCCCCTTTAGCTTATGAGAAGCATACGATTACATCATTCTTCTTGTATACTCATATATATCTTCATTAGCTCATTCCAAGGTCTAACAACTGCCTTCACTGGTGCCTATTCCTTGAAGCGGTAAGGTGGCTTGATTGCCCTGACAAACCCACAGTGCTATGCCAGCGGGAGTTTTACTCCTGACAGGTTCTACCAAGCTGGACAGGTCTACGTGGGTAAGGGTCAGACTAAAGCGGGCACCCTGGTCCTCCAGGTTGAGGATTTTAGCACAGAGTCGACACCGCTGTCTATGTAAAAAAAACAATCACGTTACGGAAACAGCAACAGGTGAAAAACCTTTGACGAACATATGGAGTCTGAGGCTCGTATGACTGACACTGGTGACAGCCGAAAGGAAGCCATTGGCATGAAAACGTATGCCCTGATCGCAAAACACTAAACCAGAATTGGATTCTGGAATATCAGAACTATGAATGAGGCAGGAAAACTGAGGTAGATCACAACAGAAATAAGGAACTACAGATTACATATCCTGGGAATAAGTGAGAGCAGATGGACAGGGACAGGGAAAATAAAAATAGCAACAGGAGAAACAGTGCTTTACTCTGGTAGAAAGGATGGACAGCACAATGAAGGTGTAGCCATTATCCTAAAGAAAGGAATGGAAAGGTCATTACTGGAATGGAAACCCATCAACAACAGATAAGAACAAGACTAAGAGGGAGATTCACCAACACCACAATATTTTTTTTGCTATGCACCAACAAATGACAGCGATGAAGAGGTCAAATTCTAGCAACAGCTACAAAAGGAAATGGAAACCGTTCCTAGATACGATCTTATCATAGTAATGGGAGACCTCAGTGCGAAAGTTGGCATTTATTTCATGTGCGTGGAAATCTTGTTCCATATCCTTGTTCTTTAATTTTTGTTTCATATTTTATTATCAATCTTATAATCATATTTGATCACTTCATGGCAGTATGAATGGAAAATAAAGTTTAATCTGTTTTTAATATACCTGTTCATTGCAGTTTTTAGAATGTTTCCACTAACCCCCTTTTTATTGTATTTTTAATGTTTTTCCCTTAACCCCTTATTTTCTATGGAACCCTGGTCTTGCCAATATGCATAAAAATAGTAATTCCATGTTTCTTGTGTATTGTTCATTCATAAAACTGATTCTGTATCATCTTCTTCTTCGTACACTCTCAGACGTGTACTTGAATGTTTTCAAAGAAAGCAGTAGTCAGTTTGAGGCTAGTTGAATCTCCGTAGAGCTTTTCCACAAATGGTACTGGTGTCGGTCATAAGCGCTTTCTCTGTTCTGCATGTGTTGGGCAACTTTGAAGCAGATGTTCAGCAGTCATTTTATCAGAGCCTCAGTTACACTGATTGGTAGTTTCTATCTTTATCTTGTTGAATAGATGTTATCTCAATCTGTTGTGGCCAGTGCGGAGTCTGAAGATTACCACTCATTCTCTTCTGTTGAGCTGGTAGTATGCATCATCTTGTGTGTGACCTGGATGCTCTATATCCCATTTGTTTCTTTATCTGATTCTGATAAAACTCTTTGCCTCCTCAAAAGTTGTGATTGCATCAGGCTGAGGTAGCTTTTCACCTTCCTTTGCCAATCTGTCAGCCTCTTCATTGCCGGTGATGTTACAGTGAGATGGGATCCATTTTGTTTGTTTGCTCTTGTGCTCAGTCTTGCCAACCATGGTTTTGCCACCTGCTGAACTTTTCAGGAATATAAACCTCTCTCAGGTTGGCAAGGGAAACCTGTATTTTGATTATTCCACCTGAAGGAAACATTTGATTTTACTAATAATAATGATAATCTATGTTTCATAAGTAACTTTAGATTCATCCTAAATAGAATATTTGTTCTCAGTTGTTTCTACAGTTGTTTCATGGACATACATGTCTCAGTTTAAAATGGTGAGAAAAAAAAACATTTTAATATTTTAATAACTTTATGTACTTTTAATAATGAAAACAATATTTTTTTTATTAAAGAAGGGACGTGGGCTTTGTCGAGTGGACAGTCAACGTGATATGAAAGTCCAGTGGCCGGACAGTAAACTATTAAGATTCCATGATGTTTAGTAAGTTTTATACTCAACATTTTTATGTCAGTTGGTGTTAATTAATACTGGAGTGTAGATTAGGAGCAGAGTAATTAGAACATTTGCTTATTGAGATATTCAAAAAAGTACAAGTATAATAGATCCCCACCCACTGCAAGATATATAGAAATGAGAAAGCAGATAAACTTGCCAAAGTGGAAGGAAGGAAAAACCAAACAGAAGACAGGGATACATAAGAAATAACTATAGAGAAAAATGGCAGAAGGAACATCGACCAGTAACGCAGAATCATACTATACATTACCAAGAAGGATCAAGGGATAATTTTCAGACTGAGAACCTGCCATTGCAGACTCAGATACTAACTGCTCAACAAACTAAAAATCGGACAGACAAACAGACAGTAGAACATGTACTTCAAAACTGTCAGCTCCATGAGGGTAGCAGGGTGGCAGCGTGGCCTTCTCCAAGCCAGTTGAAGGAGAAACTGTATGGTGACGAGAGAAGCCTGAGACAGACTACCAGCTTTGTAAGAGAGATAGATGTGGTTATTTAAGAGAGATAGATGTGGTTATTTAAGAGAGATAGATGTGGTTATTTAAGAGAGATAGATGTGGTTATTTAAGAGAGATAGATGTGGTTATTTAAGAGAGATAGATGTGGTTATTTAAGAGAGATAGATGTGGTTATTTAAGAGATAGATGTGGTTATTTAAGAGGGAACAAAGCAGAAGAAGCTTCTTGAGACAAAGTTATCAGGTGTTAGACCTGGTAGCATCACACTCCAGTCTACCTGGCTGTAAATGGGTACCTGACTCTGCTCTTGAGTTAGGAAAGGCAATGGTTTCAAGGTCATCCCCATCTTTTAAAGCTGAGACCTGGTAAATGAAGTCTCTAAGGATTCATTCCCCTTACTGCAGTATCTGCTAAAGGGATTACCGTTACCTTTATTTATTTTTTTTAAATTGGTATTATTTTTATTTGTTTGGTAGTTGTGCCTGCATTGTTTGTTGGAACTCATATCAATGAATTATGTTAATTCCGTTTCCATTTGCTTGGAATCCTACTGTTATAATTATGGGTGATATTGATTCCCATTCCATCAGTGTGCTCCTTACTTCTGGTGATATCATAAAAGCAGTTGCTCCTGTGTGTGCATGATCTTCTTCTCCATACAGGGTGAAAGATCGTTGCTCCTAATACCATTTCTTTAAACCACACAGTCTAACAAAGCTTTCTAAACTTTCAATTCTATTTTCCTGAGTCATTCTTCCCCATAATCAAGTCATAGTTGTTGTTATCTACCTCTACACCTCACGGTAGAAGGGGAATGACTAAGTAAGTAAGTAAGTAAGTTGTTGTTATCTGTTCTAATCCTTGCATTCGTGTCTCTCTTGACTATTTTAATGTTAATGGATTTACAATTAAATTAAATACACGTCTGCATCCTTTTATATCCCCGGGAACAGCTTTATTTAGGAAACTGGATTTTTTTTTCAATTTCCAGATGTCGCCCAAATTGCATTCGAAAATTAGCCCAAGGTCACCCAAAAGGTGTTCGAAAAATAGCTCAGTCACCAAAAATGTTTTCGAAAATAGTCCAAAGTCATCCAAAATAGTCAGAAATTGCCCTAATTCTGATAGAAAAGTAGGCCAAAGTCGCCCAAAGAACTTTTGATTTTAAAAATATTTGGGTTTTTTGGTGTTCGGATAAAAGACTACAGACTTGTACTGTATTGACTGTATTTCATCATCATCATCATTACCTTTTAATCTTCCTGTGCAGCATACACCTTCGGTTAGTTTACACCAACCTTTCCTGTCTTGTGCCATCCATATGGGTTTTTCCTGTCTTCTTTGTCGTTTTAAGTATGTCTGCTATTCCCTTCTCCATAAGTTTGAAGGTCTTCCTTTATTTATTTTACCCTCGGTATTCAGGATCAAGAAGTGGCATGTAAAGCTATCACCTAAATTCTTCAATGTGTCTCGCATTCTTTTCCTCACCTCCTGATCCACAGGTTCCACCCTGTAGTGAAATGTAATGAAAACCCAGCACTGAACACTAAGCATGAAGGCAGATCTCAAAATAGACTGATGACAGGTGAAGGAAGCTGGGAAATGATTCTGTGCAGGACATGATAATTCCTTTGGAAAGCCCAGAACCAGAATATTTTACCCATGCATATTTGGAGAGAACCTCCATGGACGGCGGGAATGTAGAGTATGCCACTTCCCCCCTTCTATCTTGAAACCAAACGTGAGGATCCTTTCAGGTCTTGCCAAGCCAGGAAAGAATACCTGGAAAGAAACTGGAGCTCATGACTCCAATTCAACAATTTTGGAATTGCAGAGAAGACACAGGAAAAACCTAGATTTACAGATGCATGGAGGCACATCTTTAGTCATCCTTATATGACCACCAGCTAATCACAATGCTGTAGTATATAGATGTGGATGTGAACCTCTATCTGTGCATGTGAGACTAATTACACCCTCTTGAAATCATCCACACAATTCCAGGGATTCCCCCTGTGGTGAAACATGTTGAGAACCCAGCATTTCACACTAAGCTTGGAGAAGTCACTTGAGCCCCAGATGTAACTCTGGCTTTTACCTGGTTGGCTGCATGCAGAAGGATCTGGCTATTGGCCCTATGATAGGCAGGGGTAACTGAGAAGTGGCTCTGTGAAGGACATGACAGTTCTTTGGGAAAGCCCAGGACCAGAGCACAGTATTTTACCTCTGCATATTTAGAGAGCCCCTTGGTTAGCAGGGAATGCACAGTATGCCACATGCTTCTTCCTCCCAGCACCAGATATGATGATCCTTTAAAATGCAAGCCAAGCTGGAGAAAGTGGAGTTCGGGACTTCAACTCAACAAATTTCGGAATGGTAGAAAAGCCACAGGAAAAGTCTAGATGTACAGACAAGATAATACCAAGGAGTCTTCAACTTGGTATTGGCTGCAAAAGAGCGAAAAGCTCAGCAGCCCTAGTTAAACAACAACATTGTAGATAACACCAAGGAGTCTTCAATTCGCATTGGCTGTAAAAGAACAAGAATCACAGGAACCCTAGTTTTTTTTTTTTTTCGTACGCCTGCTAATACTCGAGGCGAAATGTCAGGTTATTATATCTAACCCGAGACTGATTTTACGTGAGTATCCCTTTTTCTTGCACAGAGACAGGTGTCCCTCGCCATTCAGGCAGATACTCGCCGATTTCGGAGGTACCCATTAGAGCTGGGTTGGCTCAGGAGCTGCCAGTCCCTGGTCGACGACACTCCTTCAGATGTACTTACCAGGGCTCAAGTTAATCCCAGTCCAGATCCCGGTTTGATCCTGGGTCACCCGGTCGCCAGCGCAGTGTGGTCACCAGTAAGCTACCGTGGCTCCCACAGTAACCCTAGTTAAACAAATACCAATAATTATTGCTGAATGTAGCTATCATACTATTGCTTTTGAGTTTGCTGGTACGTTCTGCTATACTTTTGTAAAACAGACATTTATACCATCATTACTTTTGCTACTTCTCAGCTACTATAACAGTGAGAGTGACTTGAGCTTGGAAAAACGATACTCCAAGGTGAGAGACCAGGGATATTTTCAAGATACGCGGAGCTCTTTTGTTTCTCCTGTTAAAAAGAATCAACAGACAAAACCAGCACGCTCATTATCACCTGTACAATGCTCACAACGGAGATCTGCCTCAGCTCAAGAGTTGATGATAAACACTAGAATAGAGAGATCAAGGAGGTAAGGAAAAATAACAGTACATGACCTGTTGTCCTCCTATAAAGAGGTTGTTTCATTCATCATTTCACTTTGTGCTCCTTATGGAGCAAGGAGCCACCAGTGCTGCTGGTCGCCTTGTGGGGAAACATGCATCAAGTGTTGATATGCTCTGGTGTGGTGGTTTCTTTAGCAGTGGGTTTTACATGATGAGATTGCCAGCCCCATGCACAATCTCGTATTGGTTGCCTGTTACGATATGCATGAGGAAGAAGTCCTGTTCTTTGATGTCTCCTCAGAGATCTCTGGGACAAAGAGATAATTTATGTAGGTTAATATGTGAGAAAGTTTATGTAGGTTAATATGTGAGAAAGTTTATGTAGGTTAATATGTGAGAAAGTTTATGTAGGTTAATATGTGAGAAAGTTTATGTAGGTTAATATGTGAGAAAGTTTATGTAGGTTAATATATGAGATGGTTTATGTAGGTTAATATGTGAGATAGTTTATATAGGTTAATATGTGAGATAGTTTATGTAGGTTAATATGTGAGATAGTTTATGTAGGTTAATATATGAGATGGTTTATGTAGGTTAATATGTGAGATAGTTTATGTAGGTTAATATGTGAGATAGTTTATGTAGGTTCATATGTGAGATGGTTTATGTAGGTTAATATGTGAGAGTTTATGTAGGTTAATATGTGAGATAGTTTATATAGGTTAATATGTGAGATGGTTTATGTAGGTTAATATGTGAGATGGTTTATGTAGGTTAATATGTGAGAGTTTATATAGGTTAATATGTGAGATAGTTTATATAGGTTAATATGTGAGATAGTTTATGTAGGTTAATATGTGAGATAGTTTATGTAGGTTAATATGTGAGATGGTTTATGTAGGTTAATATGTGATTTGGTTCATGTAGGTTAATATGTGAGATGGTTTATGTAGGTTAATATGTGAGAGTTTATATAAGTTAATATGTGAGATAGTTTATATAGGTTAATATGTGAGATGGTTTATGTAGGTTAATATGTGAGATGGTTTATGTAGGTTAATATGTGAGATGGTTTATGTAGGTTAATATGTGAGATAGTTTATGTAGGTTAATATGTGAGATAGTTTATATAGGTTAATATGTGAGATGGTTTACATCAGGGTCAGCGAACCAGAGCTGACCAAGACCCTACTCCACCTCCAAGTGGTGGTCCTGAAAACAGGCTGCATCACTGCAGTCTGGCTGAGTGAGTAGGGATCAAAGAGGGAAGGCTAACCCGGTCCCAAAAAATGCCATGCTGAAGTCTGATGTGTAGGCCGAAAGGCGCAAATATCGCAGCTTCGCTGTAAACGGACACAACGCAACCAACGTCCTTTTTAGGACGAACGAGGAAGAAGAAGAAAGTTTATGTAGGTTAATATGTGAGATGGTTTATGTTGGTTAATATGTGAGATGGTTTATGTAGGTTAATATGTGAGATGGTTTATGTAGGTTAATATGTGTGTATATATATATATACACATAATAATAATAATAAATTCTTTAATCACCAAACACAGCGCATAAGGCAGAAATCAGTGCTCTCCAGGTTGTTCGTTGTGACGCCACTCCTCTTAGCTCTTGCACACTATTTAATCCCAACGTTCTTCTTTCTCTCATTATTGTTCTTCTAAGTGTTTCTTTTGGTCTTCCTTTTTTCCTCTTACCCTCAGGAACCCAAGTGAGCACCTGCAGTGGTATTCTATTGTTTTGCATTCGTAGGACATGACCGATATATGACCATCGTCTTTTCCTTATATAGTCAGAGACATATTTCTGCCTCGAGTCTTCTCTTATTTGTCGATTAGTCTTGAATTCTTTCCAACTGATGTTCATGAGTTTTCTAAGACATTTGTTCTCGAATGTATTCAGCTTGTTCTCCAATGATTTTGTTATTTTCCAACTCTCACAGCCGTATGTTAACACTGAGATAACATTTGAATTAAACAGACGAAGCTTGGTATGTATATTCAGTGATCGTAATTTCTAAATGTTAGATAATCTATTGAAGGCACTAGCTGCCACAGCAATTCTAGTATGAATTTCTCTTGTTGTGTCACCATCCTGAGTCATTTTACTGCCTAAATAATTGAAACTTTCAACTTTCTGTAGTTTTTTCCCATTCAGGATGATATCAAAGGTCTCGTTAGAAAAGTTCATAACTTTAGTTTTAGAGGCATTTATTTGGAGACCTATTTTAACCGAGAGATGACACAGATTATTTACTGCTTCTTGGGATTGTCTGGGTGTTGAACTTAAGAATGCTAAATCATCTGCAAAATCAAGGTCCCCCAGGAATTTTCCATTTGTCCATTTTATACCTAATTGTTCATTGTGGGTATATACACATACACACATACATAAACACACATATATGTATATATACACACATATGTTTATATACACACATATACATATATACACACATATACATACACACACAACACAGCTTGTCCTTTTGCAGGAAACCTACACCAAGCATTAATATATTCAGAGGAAAGCACTGAGAGACAAGTTGCTTTCTTCACAGATGCACTGTCAGTAATTGCAACGCTGAAAAGCCAAAATAATGCAGACGTGGATGGCCTAAGAGTAGTGCTTTACAAACTATGTCAGCGATTCAAAAAGAGTTGTGATCATTGGATCCCATCTCATTGTAACATCACCGGTAATGAAGAGGCTGACAGATTGGCAAAGGAAGTGGAAAGCTACCTCAGCCTGATACAAGCATAACTTTCGAAGACGCAAAGAGTTTAATCAGAATCAGATACAAGAACAAATGGGATGCAGAGCCTCCAGGTCGCACACAAAATGATGCATACTACCAGCTGAACAGAAGAGAACAAGTAGTAATCTCCAGACCCCACACGGGCCACAACAGATTGAGACACAATCTATTCAACAAGCTAAAGATAGGAACTACTGCTCAATGTAACTGTGGCACTGATAAAATGACTGATGAACATCTGCTTCAAAGTTGTCCAACATATGCGGAACAGAGAAAGCACATATGGCCGTCACCAGTACCATTCCTGGAAAAGCTCTATGGAGATACAAATAGCTTCAAGCTGACTGCTGCTTTCTTTGAACATATTCAAGTTGACGTCTGCGAATTTACAAAGAAGAAGAAGATATATTCTTACAACGATGGTTTCTGTGGCAATTTGTTTTACCCCATGCACAACGTCATATTAGTCGCCTTGTGTGACATTCCCCGGGGGTGAAGTAGTCCTATTCTTTCTGTGTTTAGTCAGAGACCCCAGGGAGCTACACACACACACACACGGACGGACAGACCTTGCTAGAATAATCTATTTCTCGATAGTTCTCGACATATACGACTAGCTAAAATGGCTAAGAAAATAACCATGTGTATCACTCGCCGTTCAACATATGTTGATGAGCTATAACTCTAAAAGACAAATAGTCCTATCTCATATTTTTTACTCTGCTCTGTTTTTGAAATGTTGTGTCTCTGCAGTTTAATTTTAAAAAAAAAAAGGACAGTAATGTTTTGAGAACAAACAAAAATATTAAAAACAAACAGCCTTTGCAAAGCCATGAAACAAAATTAGTTAAAAATAAAAAAAACTGTTCATTTGTGTTCATCAAAAACAGTGATTGGCAATTTCATAGTTTCTATCTGTAGATGTGTATTAATTTTGTTTTTGCAAATATTTCAGACTATCTCCAAGAAAGCTAAGTACACCAAATACCACTTTCAAGCAACCGGTGTTACATTTATATAGTCCACGGAAGCTATCACAAGGCATACCTGGTTCAACTCCAGAGTTCACTCTATCCTGGGGTTCAAACTCAATTGAGCAGTCATCTTCAGACTTGAGAAAGAACACTGCAGATCTTCCAAATGGAAACAGCAGAAACAGTCTTAGTAGGACCATGTCAAAGGATAAGATAACTCCAGTAGTCACTGAAAGTGTTACTCGAGAACGTAGAAAGAGATCGTTTACTACAACTGCTGATGATCCTGAAATGACCAGCAAACATGATAAAAAACTTTCAGCATTGGTTTCCCCTTTTTCTGCGAACCTGTCTTGCCTGGTACGGAGATCACCAAGAAGGTCCTCAGGATCTTTGCAAGTGAACACATTTTCATCAGGTCTGAAAGTTTATTTAGGTTGCGTTTGTGAATGTAAATCATAATAATAAATGTTTTATTAAATTAAAAACAACTACAGGTAGAGTTGGTAGACACTTAGTGTATAGCTGGATTTTATGTGTTGAAAGTATTTTTAAAAAATTACTGTAATGGATTTGACATTGGCTTCTTGGTTCAAAACCAGGTCATGTCATGATCCAGTCATGTTGAAAGGACACCTTACTCTGCTATGAGTGACTGAATGCAAAAGCAGCAAGGAAGTGAACTGATAGTCACACCTCATAAGTTGAGACCTAGTATTAGTGAAGTCTCTAACACTTCACTTGTCATTTGCTATGAGACTGTCTTTACCTTTAATAAACTCTTAACCTCAGACTTTTGTAAATGGGTGTTTGCATAAAAAAGGACTGAAATAGTAAACAAGATCTGCAATGTAGAATGATGACGAGACCCAGAAGGTGCCAGTGGAACAGATGAGAAGATGCTGGTGATGGATAATTCACACAATGAGAAAACATGTTCATAGCATTACAGTGAGAAAACATGTTCATTGCATTACAATGAGGAAACATGTTCGTAGCATTACAATGAGAAAACATGTTCATAGCATTACAATGAGAAAACATGTTCATAGCATTACAATGAGAAAACATGTTCAAAGCATTACAATGAGAAAACATGTTCAAAGCATTACAATGAGAAAACATGTTCATAGCATTACAGAGTAATTCTCTCTTCTGGAATCCCCAGTGTATCTGGTGCCCTTGTGGGGCACAACGTTTTCCGTACTCGTTACGACATGCCTGACGTAGCAGTGATTCTATTCTTTCACTGTCTCGTCAAAGCCACAGTGACGTTATCCTGTCTAGCAACCAAAAAATGAAAACAAAATGTTCATGTAACGTTAAATTTATTTTAGTATTAGTTTCTTTTCTGCTGCTGCCACATAAATTTTGGTTGCGTCTACGAGGTGCAGAAATGGAAAAGAGCCATCAGAAGTATACAATGCCTCGTGTAACATAATCATGGAAAATGTGAGCAAAGAATTAACTTAAATCTGATAGCTCAAATGCCACAAGCAGATGTATAAAAAATAGGAAGGTCATTAGATACAATGAGCAAGGTAGTGAACATGCTAAAAAAAAATGCAGTAGTGACCAGCAGTGCGAAAATTTGAGATACAGCGTAAAGATGAACCTGATCAAACAGGGAGAAAAGAACTGCAAAGATGTGGTTAAAAGTAGATGTATAGGGAGGTTAAAAGTAGACATGAAGGCAGGTTAAAAGTAGATGTGTAGGCAGGTTAAAAGTAGACGTGTAGGCAGGTTAAAAGTAGATGTGTAGGCAGGTTAAAAGTAGATGTGTAGGCATGTTAAAAGTAGATGTGTAGGCAGGTTAAAAGTAGACGTGTAGGCAGGTTAAAAGTAGACGTGTAGGCAGGTTAAAAGTAGATGTGTAGGCAGAATAACTGCCTGCAGAAAGTAACTTTGATCAGGGACACCGTTTGGGGGTTTTATTATTTTGTATTTATTTAACCCCGTGGAGTTCCCAGGGGTCTCTGAGGAGACAAAGAAAGAAAAGGATTACTGCTCACTGAGGCATATCGTAAAAGGCAACAAATATGAGGTTGTGCACAAGGCTGGCAACCTCATCATTTAAAACAAATTGCTGCACAAGCCACTGCTGCAGGAGCATGTACTTTGGCACAGGCTTCCTGCAAGGAGACCACCTGCCGTGGTGACTCCCTGCTGCGTAATGAGCGAAACAAGAAGATCGATGAACAAGATTATTTATTTATTGTTTTGTTTTTAGTAAACCTGAGCAGACAAGAGAAACCTGTTTCCAGCTGGGATGGTTATGAGGAAGCAGGGATTGAAAGTTCTGAACATAAAATGTTAGAAGATGCATCACAGAAAAGCAGTTCAACTGGACAGCCTACTGCAAAGATGAAACGGTCTGAAAGGCATAAACTGGTAAGCTGGTACTTCAAAATGTGTCACTGTTAAAATGGTGTCTGCCTCAGCATGGGGGACTCCATATAACCATCATCATCATCATCATCATTATCACTCTCCAGCTCTGCAAGGAACATAGGTCTTCAACAAACTCAGTCAGTTACTCCTGTCCTGTACTGTCAGCTCACATTCTTTCCATTTTTTCTTCATTCCTTTCATTTCTGTCTCCAATTCTCTTCTCCTTGTGTTCTTCGACCTTTCTCTGCCTCTCTTAACCTGGGGATTCCAGAACAAGGACTGTCCTGTAATGCTATTAGCAAGTTTCCTCAATGTGTGTTGTGTCCTATACATCAGTAGCAAATATTTCTCATTTTTATATTCCACTAGCACCTGCCTCGATCTAGTCATCAGTTCCACATTAGTGATTTTCAAATAACCATGCTATGGGCTAATTTCTTGCATTACAAGACCCTACGTATTCTCTGTATTGCCTCATAAATTGTGTAGGACCACCAGTGCAGGAAGCCTGGGTCATGGTACTTCATGTGCTGTTGCAGTCGTGATTTCTTTTGCAGTTTGTTTTACATTAAGATGTTACACAATTTAGCCATCTTTCAAACTTACTTTCTGCCCTATATGTAAACCCAGGATCCTCAGAGGTGGTATCTAACCTCATATTTGCCAGTTTACTGGTTTCAAGATTATTCTACTGTTATGAGTAAATTTCATAACATGGTTGTTGCTGTCAAATACAGTTCGACTTCCTGATTGATTTGTTTGGGTATCGTTGCCCTGGTTTCAGGAAGTGACGTCATTAAGTTTGCTGGCCACCTTTGCAGATGTGAGTTTTGAAGTCTGCTAACTAAAGCGTGCCTTGGCTAAGCATTCTGTGTGTTGCCATTCAAGGTGTTGTACGCATGTGTTATTATGCTCCTGAGAATTATGCGATTTTTCTAGATCTTCATTATGTTGTACCAGCACTAGCTTACCCATATATCTCCGTGTGGTAAGACTAGTTATTTGATGAAAGAGATGAAGATGATTCTGTAATGTACGTGAGTGACATAACTAATATAAATAAAACTGTGTGAAAATGTCTTCGACATTGTTCTAAGTACAAGACTGTACTGCGAAGCTAGAGACAGTCTTATTGATGCCATATATGCATGAACATATTCTCTCTACATATTATTGGAGCTTGCAAGATGTCGAAATAAATTGTTCTGTGAATTGTCCAACCTGGCCTTTTGAAGAATCATTCATGTTTTGAAGTGTATGGCTCTCGGGCGGGCTATGAACGGGACATACCCTTAACTGTGTTTGCTTCTGCATCTAAAGAAGAATAATTGCCACACCACATAATACATTAAACCTTTAAGCCCAGTAGAAAAGGAGGGACCGTATCATCTACTAGTACCATGACTTGTGGCATAGGAGACCATGTCTCTCCACAACTTTTGTCTCCAGTACTTTTAATCAATTATGTTGTTCACTTGAAAACACTTTCAGAACTGTATAATTGCAGGGCAGAAATATAATAAGGCATATTTCTTTACCCTGATGAAATAAAGATTTTGTTCATTCATATTTCGTTTGTACCTGATGCCTGCACTTTATACCATATAAAACAAACTTATTTGTAGCATGTTTGTAATGGTCATATAATAACAGAAAATGGCAGATGCAAAACTGAAATCAAGAAGAGAATAGGAATGGTCAAAGCTACACTCACTGCTGCAGTAGCCCAGTTGTTTTGTGCAACGGCTTCCTAGCTCAGTGGTCCATGGTTCGATCCCCAGTTGAGGTGGGATTTTTTAGACCACAAATGGCTTTGGGGTTGACCCAGCCTCATGAATTGGGTACCAGAGCAACTCTGGGAAGGTTAAGGCAGCCAGTGTGATGCTGCCAACATCATCCCTAGTGTGTCGATGGTCAAGAAAATATGGGCTTAACACCATAATCCCAATATGCCTCAATGGGCATGTAACGGGATCCTTTACCTTTTACATTCAACACCATGATACAGATATTAACATCTAAACAACTAACTCACAAATTCAAACTGAGAATCATCAAATGCTATATATATATTCTTCTTTACTGTATGGTGTAGAAACATGGACAGTGAAAAAGCAGTTAGAGGAAAGAACTGAAGCCTTTGAGATGTGGATATATAGAACGGGGCATGTCTCATGGAAAGAGAAGACAACAAATAATAAAGTCCTAGAAAATGTAGAAATGAAAAGAAAATTAATGAAGATCAAAACTAGACATCTAAAATATTTTGGCCATGTAAAAAGACATATCACTTTAATGCAGACCATAATGGAAGGAAGTGTTGAAGGCAAACCTGCAAGAGGAAGACAGCATGATAAGTAAGAAGATAACATCAAGAGATGTACAGGAAAGAGTCTGTCAGAGTGTACCATCAAGACAGGAGACAGAAGACGTTGGAGATTCATTGCAGTCGACCTTCGTTGTGTTGATGGCAGCTAATGATGATTTGTAACACACAAGAATTCAAAATAGTCATCAGCCAGAATCATCATAATGGACTCCTTTCAGCATGCCATGTAGCACAGGTCCTCAGCAAGGAACATGCCAAGTCTTCCTGGCCTGTGTCAAGTCTTTCTGGCCTGTGTCAAGTCTTCCTGTCTTGTGTCAAGTCTTCCTGTCCTGTGTCAAGTCTTCCTGGCCTGTGTCAAGTCTTCCTGGCCTGTGTCAAGTCTTCCTGGCCTGTGTCAAGTCTTCCTGTCCTGTGTCAAGTCTTCCTGTCCTGTGTCAAGTCTTCCTGGCCTGTGTCAAGTCTTCCTGGCCTGTGTCAAGTCTTCCTGGCCTGTGCCAAGTCTTCCTGTCCTTTGTCAAGTCTTCCTGGCCTGTGTCAAGTCTTCCTGGCCTGTGTCAAGTCTTCCTGGCCTGTGCCAAGTCTTCCTGGCCTGTGCCAAGTCTTCCTGTCCTGTGTCAAGTCTTCCTGGCCTGTGTCAAGTCTTCCTGGCCTGTGTCAAGTCTTCCTGGCCTGTGTCAAGTCTTCCTGGCCTGTGCCATCCATTCAAGGTCTTTCCATGTCTTCTTTATCCCTTTCAAGTCTATCTTCAGTTCTCTTCTCCATGTTTATATCTTTCTCTGTTTCTCTTACCCTAGGGATTCAAGAACAGGGACAACCTTGTAATGCTACTGATAAGGGTGGATTAGGGCTAAATGATAATGGTGCGCCACAATGCCAGGTACGTTAGCTCCGTATAAGATTGACGACCACTTGCCACCCCTATCGACACCTGGTATTAAAGTGCAAGATGTAGGTATCTTCTCTGATTTTAGGATGTTGCTGTGTATGTGGTAGTAGAACAGTTCACAGGGTATAACACAGGCAACATGATGTGTAGAGTCATAGAAATGGTAACTTCGTTGTATAATTTTTTCCATTTATTGCACGCCACAAAACAGTCAGGATATTTATATCATCAACATAGTTCAACGAGTTCAGCATTCAAAATCATAGAGTTCTAGTTCGTGAAGCTGTATAAATAATATATATAAATTCTGCAACAGTGTCAGCTGCAGATCATCACTGTTCATAGACAATAATAAATATTCCCTTTCTGATGCTAGCAGATCAGATGTATACAATCAGTCCGTTTACTGTCTGCACGTGAATAGCATACATGGATTACAGGTCAGCTCGACCTTTATAATGTTTCTAAGTCTAACCATCTGACTTGGACGTGATCTCTGATATAACGAATCCTGGAACACAGACAATAGTCTTGTTGGTCTAGAGCGACCCATATATATATAACTAGTTCAGGTATAAAGATACCGGTGACTTAATCCTAGTCAAAGTACCTCTCCATTTTGAATCACACAGGCGAGCAAAAAGGCGACAAAATGACGAACCTCTAGATGATAGCATAAAGTTCGATACAAGAGGAATTACCTTATTTCGGAAAATCAACCATGAACATATGCCTCCAGGCAGGCTTGAATAATACTGGGAAATAGTCTAGTTAGCTAACTAACTCACAAAGACAATGTATTTCCCTCAGAAAATCACAAGACGCAGGTCGCGTCTGCTCGCTACTTAGCCCATTTCTAAACTCCCCGAGCTGGCCGGAACAACAAACGAAAACCAAGTCGAGACATGCGCAGAACGACAATCTCTGAGTCGCCGTTCACAATAAGACGATTCTAAGAACATTCGAGATAAAAGTCTTACACAGTCGCGCCTTTTATGGTCATGAAAAGAAGCGTTAAGACAGGTTTTCAGACATCTACCATAGTTGACTGGTACTACCAAATAAGGAGATGTGGTCACGCTTCGTTCAAGAAATTATAGACCGAACGTGTCTCTATACAAGAGGAGGTAAACTCCTAAAAAATAGCAGTATCATATTTCGGGTTCTGTCCCTTTGACTGTAAATATATATAATATACATTTCAGTCAAAAAATGATCATACATACGAAAAATGTTTATACAAACGAAAAATAATAATGATCCGTGCGTAACATTACCGCACCCTCCCGGGAAAAAAAAATGAAACATTTTTTTTTTTTAAATCCTGGAGCCGGAAAAAAAATCTAGGCTCCTAACGCACGTATGATGCGCGGATATATACCTAACAAATTAGCTCAACGCATGGAGCGACACTGAGATCATATCTCAGATCCTTAGAGAAAAAATTTATCTAAGTATACGCTTATATATTCCAGGAAGGTGCCACCAACACACGCCACAATGATGGCAACATCATAATGAAAATCAAATTATTCTCATACCAATATATGAAATTAAATATATTATTATGGTATCATACAATGTGTTGCAAATAGCGGTGTAATTTACTAATATACCGCACTATATTATTACATTATATAAAGCAACAGTAATTAATAAGTAATACATGTGTTGATCTTCGTTGACATAAAACATTCAATAGAAGAAGATGTGGACATCATCCGCTCCCAATCTAGGACAGGACTTGATATCCTCAAAGTTCCACAATGGACATAAACTCGCAGACTTCAATGATGTGCTGCGAAAATATCAATAACACAAATCTTAAAGACAACTGGTAAATCTCCTAATACAATCCTGAAAATAATTTATTTAAATGTGGCCGAGTGATCTTTTGGCCCGTATATCACTAACTAAGCCTTCTTAGATAATTACATGGTACAATGTTATAAATTCCTCCCAAAAAAGTGAGAAAAATCTACTAACATGTCATTATAATATTGGACTGTATATCAGGAAATATATATGACAGAAGAATCATGTGGAATCGTGTGGGCATCTGGACAGAATGTCTGCCATCACATTATCCGAACCACGGATAGCTCGAACCGAGAAATGAAATGGTTGAAGAGCTATGGCATAACGAGTGGACCTCGAGCTCTTCAAGTTTTTGCTCTGAATAGCAGTAAGCGCTTTCTGGTCGGTTTCCACAATGAAATGTGCGCCTAGAAGAAATCTTTGTAACTTCAGAATAGACCATACCATAGCCAATAACTCACGGTCTAAAACCGAGTAATTCTTTTCTGCAGCATTTAATTTCCTAGAGATATACATCACCGGATGCAGAGTATCAGAATACTCCTGCATTAGTGCTGCCCCAATCCCAGTTGACGAGGCGTCACTTCGAAGAACAAAAGTCTTCTCAATAGTAGGTAACCTAAGAATAGGTGGAGATGAAAATAGGGCTTTAACCTGGTCCAATGAGGATTGACATTCTTTAGACCAGCGGATCAGATTAGGCGACCCTTTCTTCAATAAAGTAGAAAGCGGTGCCATAATGGAGGACAGATTCGGAATGAATCGTCCGTAGAATTGGATCAAACCTAATAGACTCCTTACTTGTTTCTTCGTCTTAGGGACCGAAATGTTAAGTATTTTTGAAACATTGTGGTCCTCTGTCTTTAAAAGACCATGACCAACACGATGACCTAGGAAAGAAATCTCACTAAATCCTATAAAGGCTTTAGAGGGTTTTGCAGTCAAGTTATACTCGCGAAGAGTAGACAGTAATTCGTATAAACCCAAATAGTGATCTTCCCAGGAATCACTGAATAGACAGATATCATCTAGGTATGCTATGACATCTGTACGATATGCGAGAATTCGCCGCATCATGCGTACGAATGTAGCAGGGGCGTTCATGAGACCAAAAGGCATGAAATTCCATTGGAATAAACCCCTAGGTGTAGAAAAAGCTGTAAAAGGTTTGGCACGTTCAGTTAGCGGGACTTGCCAATAACCTTTAGACAAATCTAGTTTGGTAAAGAATCTAGAATTAGAAAGTTTATTGAGTAGCTCTTCTAATGAAGGCATAGGTTCAGCATCGAACTTCGTAACTTGGTTCAATTTGCGATAATCTACGCAAATGCGAATGTTATTATCCTTCTTTCGAACAATAACCATAGACGAAGAGTATGCTGAAGTGGATGGTTCAATGATTTCCAAACGTATCATTTCATCCAATTCTTTTTCGACTTGAGACTGGAAATGGATAGGTATTGGATAGGGTCTGACTCTGATAGGATTATGATCAGTTAGCACAATGTCATGTTCAATGACATGTGTGTGTCCCGGGATGTCTGTAAGAACATCCTGAAATGTTTGCAACATCGAAGAAACTTGTCGATGTTCCTCAGCGGAAAGATTTGGAGAAACGGTCACGTTTTTCCAAGATTCCGTAGAATAAAGTGGGACCATAGAAAGAGGAAGATTGACATCAGAAAAAGTAGTTTCCTCATCCTGTATAACTGACAGAGATGAGTACTGACCATGAGGTGCTTGAGAATTGTCCGTAGCCTGGAAAATAGGCTGCAAATAGTCAGGTCTTTCATAAAATTCCGTGAGCATATTTATGTGGAAAGTTTTATGCTTTCCATCAATATCGACAACATAGTCGACATCAGAAATTTTGGAGACTATTGCATATGGACCTTTCCATGCAATTAGAAGTCTGTTCTCCCTTGAAGGAAGTAGAACGAGAGCTTTGTCACCTGGACAAAGTTGTCGTAGACATCTATTCTTATTTGCAAACTGCCTTGCCTTTTCTTTAGCAAATTCGGAAGACGAAGTTGCTAGTTTGCATGCCTCGATGATCTTTTGCCTAAGAGCAATGACGTACTCATAAGAAGATTGAGTCTCATCGCTAATATTATCGGCAGTGATTAGATCGTGAAGTAAAGACATAGGGCCGCGCGGTTGCGCGCCAAAGACAAGTTCAAAAGGGGAAAACCCCGTATGTTCATTGGGGACCTCTCTATACGCAAAGAGAGCCGCGGGTAAGACCCTGTCCCAATCCTGAGGATGATCCTCAGTTATTTTACCAAGTAAAGTTTTCAGAGTCCTATTTAAACGTTCGACCAACCCATTAGACATTGGGTGATAGATACTGCTGAGAGACCTTTTAATGTGTAGCATAGACATTACCTGTGACATAGTGTCTGATATAAGTTGAGTGCCATGGTCTGACAATATTTCTCCGGGAAAACCCAAGCGAGAAAATATCAGCCAAAGAGCGTCTGCGATATCAGCAGTTGAGATGCTCTTGAGAGGTATTGCCTCTGGCCAACGTGTGCACATATCGACACATGTAAGGATAAATTGATGTCCTCTAGCCGACTTAATTCTAAAAGGACCGATAATATCTATTGCCATTTTTTGAAAAGGGCGAATAGGAATGTCAGCAGCCTGGATAGGCGCAGCATGTCGTGGTCCTTTAGATTTGACCTCCTGACATACTTTGCAAGAGCGACAGTACATTCGTATGTCCTTGCTCACAAATGGCCAAAAGAAAGCCGCAAGAACCCTCGACTTTGTACGGGAAAAACCCATATGTCCAGCACATTGCGAGTCATGAGCATGTTGCAATATTTGCAATCTCATGCTCTTAGGCACAAGAATTTGTGAATGAGTGGACGTAGTCGAGTCTTGTACCATACGTACAAGTACGCCGTTCTTCATAGAAATCCAAGATTTTCTATTAGTATTTTGATTAGGATCACCTTTTTTTGCTAGAATGAAGAATTTTTGTAAAGAAGGATCTTCTTCTTGCAATTTGATAAATGAGTCACGTGTAATAGTCAAGTGACTATCTTGGTCATTTACTTCATCATTATTAGTTAATGAAGTTTGAGGTGGATCCAGAGCATGTGCTCTTGTGACCACCGCATTGGTAGCTTCAATGTTTTGCTCTTCCCAAACAGCAATCAGCTGTGGGGTACATTCCCTAACTCCGTGAATACGACCAATAATAAGGTCCGCAATAGGGTTTGGAAGTAGACACGCGTGGACCTCTCCCGTGAAGAAAGGAGTAGCAATGTGTATTATAGCAGTAGGATACTTTTCCAACGTGCCACCAAATGTGACACATTTGATGACCTTTCCTGTAGCACAGGATGGATCTACAAGAGATTGCCTAACCCCGACAGTAGTACATCCAGAATCAAACAACACTGAGACTGGATTACTATTTACAAGCCCCTTATGTAATATAAGAGAACCTCTCCCATCATGAGCAACATTAGCAGGAAGAGCGGGCAAAGGATGACCACAGCTTAGAGTACTAACGGTCTTTGGATCAAATAAAGTACTGCATTGGATACATTTATTTGCCCTACCAAAATCAAAAGATGAGCATCCGATAGCATTATGGTCTTTATTATTATTAACCTGTTTATCTGCTCCCTGAGATTCTTGTTGAACAGAGTTTGTCTGTTGATATTTTTTTCTCTTATGTTGCGATCTACCGCGACCATTATTGCCTCTGCAATTATCATTAAAGTCCCTACTGTAATTTTTATCCTGGTTTGAGTTCCAGTTTCCATAACTGTCATTACCATCTCTATGCTGTTGAGAACCTCTATTATCTTGGTATTGAGGTCTCTGAGAAAAATATTTTCCTCTATACCGATTACCTTTGTGAAAATTTCTAAAGTTAACCGGAGTAGAATAACGTGTAGTATTAGGTTGTCTCCAGTTCTGGGAAGAAGAATCACCCTGGAATTGATTACTATGATTCTGGGCATAATTACGGTTACTCTTTTTATTGAAATTTTGCTGGCTACCCTGAAATTTACGCATAAAATTTGGGCCATAAGGTGCTGCCGAAGCAACTGGCAGACCTTCTTTTACTTTAGAGTTGCTAATGGTTATGTGAGGATGCGCAGTAACATACTGGCTACAGTATTCTTCCATTTCTTTTATGTTTTTAGGCTTACGCTCATGAAGAAAAGAAAGAAAAGCTTCATTAACAGAAGACATAACCTTGTCTCTAAGTAGTAAGTCCATAAGAGCTTCAAATGTACTTTCTGTCTTAGACAACTCAACCCATCGTAAAAAAGTAAGACGGATGCCTGAGATGAATTCAGAGAATTCAACTCCAGTTTCTGGTAACATGTTTTTAAATTTAAGACGATATCCGTCCTCGTTAAGTTGGTACTTCTTTAACAATGCCGCCCTGACAACCTCATAGTTGTTTTTGTCAGGCACATCTACCATACTCAACAAAGTCAAAGCATCACCTCTAAGTATCTTGGACAGATGATAAACATATAATGTTTTATCTATATTATGCACATTACATGCACTTTCAAATCTATCTAGATAAAATGTTATATCATCGATTGAGGGATTAAATGCTGGTAGATTAAGCTTGAAATCCTTAGCATTAGTCTTATCTGACACCTTATTTGCATCATTAGCATTACCAGCGTTCAATAACTTTAACTTCTCTAACTCTAAAGCTATGAGTTTTTCTTCATGCTCCATTTTTGCTTTTCTCTCATCAGCTTCTCTTTGTAACCTTCTTTCTTCAGCCTCAGCTTGTTTTTCTAATCTTTTATTTTCAGCCTCTATTTCAAGTCTCTTATTTTCAGCCTCTTTTTCAAGTCTCTTATTTTCAGCCTCTTTTTCAAGTCTCTTATTTTCAGCCTCAGCCTGAAGTCTCTTCTCCTGAGATTCTGCTTCTCTTTTTTGTTTTTCCATTTCCATTTGTAATCTTTTTTCATCTACCTGCATCTGCAGTTTTAAATTTTCAGCATCTATTCTCTTTTGTTCAGTTTGTTCTTTCATTTTCTTTTCTTCCGACTTCAATGCCTTGGCATATTGAACAGTCGCAAATTCTTCTAATTTATCACCTGTCTTCCCAAGGGCTTTACCCTGCTCAATAAAGTACTCAAATGTAGACATGATGTCTAAAATGTGAGTACAGAACCTGAAATAATTAATTATCTTATTTCAATCTTAATAGCAACAAGACTTAATAAAGTGCTTGTATAATCACTATGTTTAACCCAATCTCTGTGGGAAACAAGACTTGACACCAACTTGTATTATCAAATGTATAATAATATCACAAGTCACCTCTTAATCATCAGTGCACTACCCAAATCAGTGCATAACCATCAGTTATTTATCATAACTGCACTACAATAGTGCATAAGCAAAAAACCCACCAGTTAGTTATGATAAGTGCACTATAGACCAATAGTGCATGAGCATATATGTAACAATAGTGAAAGCTAACTATGCAAGAACTATGCAAACAATAACAAGACAATGTAAACAATAACAAAGGTCACCAACAATGTAAACAATAACAAAGATCAAAGTCAATGTAAACAACAACAAAGATCAAAGTCAATGTAAACAATAACAAAGATCAGAGTCAATGTAAACAATAACAAAGATCAGAGTCAATGTAAACAACAACAAAGATCAAACAATACGAAAACATTCGCATAAGTCAAATAAATAAACAGCGAAACTAAAAAGAAATGTGATGACAAAATGCGAAGATATGACAAACAAATGACGCTACAGTGTATACACAAAAATATACGTAAAGAACTGAATAATAGAAAAGGGGAGACCTACAAATACAAACCATCGAAATCGAAACTAAAAAACAGAAAGAAAGAGAGAAAAGAAAAAGAAAAAAAAAAAAATATACAAGAAACAAAAATAAAGCACAACTCGTCACAACTAAACAGATATAGCAACGATTGTCGCTAGCAAATTTCACAGTAGGAAATTCGCACAGTCCCTAACGAAAACGCTAACAGTAGAACCTCTGTGACGTGGTATCTTCTACTGAAAGACACCGCCCAACCGAGAAAACCCGCAGAATATAAACATATAAATATACAAATACAAATAACATATAACATGTAACAAATAGCAAAAAATGTGAAAGAATTTAGAAGGCTCAGCTAGAACATAAGGGCACAGTTCACAAACAAAACAGGCCACTTAACTTCTATGTATCCACAACGTCAGCACAGTTCAGAACAGGATGTGATCAGCATTCTTAGGACAATGATCCAACGTTGATCCATATCTGCTCTCGTAAACTGCCATGACGAAGGAAATGAGCTTCTAACAGGAAACAGCTTCTGAACTTGACCTTCTGAATCTGCAACAGTACCTCTCAGACCGGAACAGTTGTTACGGCACTTGTCCTTCTTCTTAACAGATCAGGAAATCCATTCGCTCGGTACTTGTCCTTCTAGTTGTAGACAAACTTCAATACTGCCGAGCAGCGCCGGGTAGTTTCAAAATATCAACAACTGTCAGTAATGCCGGGTACTTTCAAAATCTTTCATCAAAGGTGATGAATAGAAACTGCAACGTTGTCTTGTAGTCTGCTGATGATGTCTGGGTTTGTTGACCCCCTTGAGAGCTGGTATCAGAGTAAACCAACCTATGGCCACCAAAAATGATAAGGGTGGATTAGGGCTAAATGATAATGGTGCGCCACAATGCCAGGTACGTTAGCTCCGTATAAGATTGACGACCACTTGCCACCCCTATCGACACCTGGTATTAAAGTGCAAGATGTAGGTGTCTTCTCTGATTTTAGGATGTTGCTGTGTATGTGGTAGTAGAACAGTTCACAGGGTATAACACAGGCAACATGATGTGTAGAGTCATAGAAATGGTAACTTCGTTGTATAATTTTTTCCATTTATTGCACGCCACAAAACAGTCAGGATATTTATATCATCAACATAGTTCAACGAGTTCAGCATTCAAAATCATAGAGTTCTAGTTCGTGAAGCTGTATAAATAATATATATAAATTCTGCAACAGTGTCAGCTGCAGATCATCACTGTTCATAGACAATAATAAATATTCCCTTTCTGATGCTAGCAGATCAGATGTATACAATCAGTCCGTTTACTGTCTGCACGTGAATAGCATACATGGATTACAGGTCAGCTCGACCTTTATAATGTTTCTAAGTCTAACCATCTGACTTGGACGTGATCTCTGATATAACGAATCCTGGAACACAGACAATAGTCTTGTTGGTCTAGAGCGACCCATATATATATATATAACTAGTTCAGGTATAAAGATACCGGTGACTTAATCCTAGTCAAAGTACCTCTCCATTTTGAATCACACAGGCGAGCAAAAAGGCGACAAAATGACGAACCTCTAGATGATAGCATAAAGTTCGATACAAGAGGAATTACCTTATTTCGGAAAATCAACCATGAACATATGCCTCCAGGCAGGCTTGAATAATACTGGGAAATAGTCTAGTTAGCTAACTAACTCACAAAGACAATGTATTTCCCTCAGAAAATCACAAGACGCAGGTCGCGTCTGCTCGCTACTTAGCCCATTTCTAAACTCCCCGAGCTGGCCGGAACAACAAACGAAAACCAAGTCGAGACATGCGCAGAACGACAATCTCTGAGTCGCCGTTCACAATAAGACGATTCTAAGAACATTCGAGATAAAAGTCTTACACAGTCGCGCCTTTTATGGTCATGAAAAGAAGCGTTAAGACAGGTTTTCAGACATCTACCATAGTTGACTGGTACTACCAAATAAGGAGATGTGGTCACGCTTCGTTCAAGAAATTATAGACCGAACGTGTCTCTATACAAGAGGAGGTAAACTCCTAAAAAATAGCAGTATCAATATTTCGGGTTCTGTCCCTTTGACTGTAAATATATATAATATACATTTCAGTCAAAAAATGATCATACATACGAAAAATGTTTATACAAACGAAAAATAATAATGATCCGTGCGTAACAGCTACCAGCTTAATTTCTTAATATATGCCCTATCTGATGCTAGTGTCTTCTCCTCACCTCTTGTTCCACTGGCATTTATCTGGTTCTTTCTACCAGTTTCACATTGATGATCTTATCATATTATTTCCATCCGTCTGTTTAGCGTAAGAATATATTTATGAAAGTCTATCTTTCTTGTAATGAAGAAATGTATTTGGAAATAAAGAAAATAGTCTGGGATATATGAGGATGAATTTTGGCCAACCACAAAATGGGCATATAATCTCAGAATGGAAGGCCATCGTGAATTGAGGTGACTCAGGAGAATGTGTATCAAGGAGGGACAGACATATTAAAGAAAACAGCATGACAGCACATTAGGCTGCAGTAGGTTCATTGCAGAAAATTGATAAACATCTTTACCTAAGGTGCTTAATGACATAAGCTTTAGATGAAAGAAAAAGATGGGATGAAAGTCTGCTTGAATGGGTAAGTAAAATATAAAATAAAATTGTTTATTTGTTATCTTTAGAAGATGAAGTTAACTAAGATTTCATTGAATATATTTGTTTGTTCTGCTTCAGAAATTGCAGAGGATGATTGACCACATTCTCAAGGAGAAAGGAATTGATGAAAGGAACATGATCTTTGCAGCCTGCTCTAGAAACTTGTTTAATGTCAGCATGGTTTTATTAAAGGTATTTACTGGGTACCATGTCTGAAAATATTTTTATAGATATTTATCTGATTTATCTCATGTTGTTGTTGTCGTGAGAGGTTCAGATGTTATTGAAATTAATAAGCTATCCTGGACAAAAAGTTGTATCAGTTGATACCAGGATAGTGCCAGCTAAGAGTCTGGTCTTATAAGAAATATCCCCTTCTCTGAAAAGAGTAAGGGTGTATGGACATCAAAGGTAGGGTCAAGCTGTATAAGTTTCCAGGTATGATGTTAATGTATTATCCTGAATCCCTATGGGCTCCCTCTCACGATCCTCCTTTGATTTTATTATTATTTGTGGTTGTTGTGGTCTCTGCTAGGGGTATTAACAAAATTATTTATCAACAATAACATAAACTCAACTTTACTAAGTAAGTAAGTCTGTTGAAAAATATTTACAATTTATTTAACCTATACCGTTTCTCTTTTCGGTTAGGAAAGTTTTAAATGAAATCAAATGTATTTACACCATGAAATCAATAAACATTGAAAAATAATAATTAATCTAAAAAAGTCATTCACTTGTTGAAGGTTATCACTTTGGTTAATTTTCTCCTTTTGAAGAATGTTGTACTACTAAATTCTGTCACTATTACTTGACTGTGAAGATAGTACTAGGTAAATTTATGTCCACACTTGTCATCATTCACTTGTATCTTTATTATCATCTTGTCTTTTAATGTGGGGTTATAATCTGGATACGCTGGTCAATGGCTTTGTTTTGCCACTTATCTTGTGTTTAGAGATCGGTCACACTCCTGCCATGGACGAACATGTATTTTGAATTTCTCCAGGCAGTGGAAGCTGGGTATCTGGCCCTGTTGACCACAAGGGCACTTGCACCACAGAGTCCAGCAGAGGTGGATGACTCTTAAAGTTTTTGTAGTTATCAGGATAGAACCTGAAACAAAAATAAACGTAACCCCTATATGGTCCATCACAAGGTGGGGACGATAGACAGTGTCAGGTAATGTGCTAGCAACTGCACAGGACAATTTATACCAGTATTACCCACATCCAGTTCACAGTGACTACACTTTCCTTCTAAAACCTTAGTTAGATCCATTTGTCCATGATCGACCTCCATACAATGATTTGGTCTAGTATAAAATACTAAGTAATACCTTGATCTATACATTAAAACAATTTCTGTCATTCTTCCTTATGTTCCAGGCATGTGTCCCATTTCCTCAAGAAATATTTCTTTAAATGCTTTTCCAAACCTACAGACACAATTCTGCTATCATTTTCAATTTAATTTGAATGTACACAGGCGGGTATGTCCTTCAGAAATTACACAATGGTTGCCGAAACACGTCTACACACTTTCCAACACACTGTAGTGAATCAATAGCAAATCATATAATTATATACATATATATACGAGGGGCGTTCAGAAAGTAATGCACATCGTTTTTCTCAGCTAATAATGAAGATAGAAGCATGATATTTTGCACACTTTAAATATGGCATGTGCCAATTGTGTGCACCAAATTGCACAGCAACCGGCCAAATAATACGGCTGCCCTAAACCGTTGAAATGGAGTGTGTTAGCAACTTGCGTTATAAGCAGCGAATTGTGATAGAATTTCTCGTTGCAGAGAAGGAAACTGTTGTGAACATTCACAAGCGTCTATGTGATGTGTATGGAAATTTTACAGTCGACTGGAGTACAGTCAGTCGCTGGGTTCAGAGAATCAAAGAATCAGGAAGTGGAGATACGGAGCTGCTTGATCGGCCGCGCTGTGGACGTCCTGCCACAGCCACCAACGCAGAAATGTTGAAATGCGCTGAGAGCATTATTCTTACTGATAGGCGAATCACTACTCAACAATTGGCCTTACAGCTGTCAGTCAGCATTGGTAGTGCAAATGCAGTTATAAAAACTCTCGGATTTTCTAAGGTTTGCGCAAGATGGGTTCCTCGAAGTCTCACAAATGACCACGATTGCAAAGGAAAGCAATTTCTTCTGAATTGTTGGAGCTTTTCAATGCTGATGGAGAGAACGTTTTGGCTAAGATCGTTTCATGTGACGAAACATGGGCACATCATTTTGAACCTGAGACAAAAAGACAGTCAATGGAGTGGCATCATCCGCAATCACCACGAAGAAAGAAATTCAAGACAATTCCTTTAGCTGGAAAGGTCATGATCACTGTCTTTTGGGACATTGAAGGTGTGATTCTTGTGGACGTTATGCCAAGAGGAGAGACAATCAATTCGCAAGCTTACATTAAGACACTGAAAAAACTCAATCAACGTTTTCGCAGAGTTCGGCCGCACAAGAATCCAGCAGACCTGCTTCTCCTTCATGACAATGCGCGACCTCACACAAGTTTGGCAACACGGGAAGCAATCACCAAATTGGGTTGGACTGTACTACCCCATCCACCCTATAGTCCCGATTTGGCACCCTCTGATTTTCATCTATTTGGTCCACTTAAAGATGCACTCTGTGGGACAAGGTTTGAAGATGATGAAGGAGTGATTCATGCAGCGAAGAAATGGCTACATGATCAAGACAAAATCTGGTATGGGCTAGGAATACATGCACTTGTTTCGCGCTGGCATAAAGCCGTACAAGTTGATGGGGATTATGTTGAATAATGCCGATGTTTACATGACATATCCATGTATATTGTGTATAAATTTCATGCTTTTTGAATAAACAGCTCCTGAGAAAAACGATGTGGTGCATTACTTTCTGAACGCCCCTCATATTTTCTGTCTTACCCTCAGGCACACACACACAGTCGAGCTGTTAATGGCAAACTTGATCTGCTCTCAGGTACACTGGCAAAGGCAGTCTTCATTCACCACTTACCGCTTCTTTCTGCTCGCTGTGTTTTTTTCAAATGTTATGGCCTCAATTTAGCAAGGGCAAGGTCTATTTATACTAGCACATCCGGCGTATCGGGAAGCAGGGGGATAACGGGATGTTGCGAATCCCAAAATGAGGCATATTTTGTCTCTGTTCAATTAAGAAAAACTATTATCCCCATTATCTTTCTTATTTCTGGAGCGATTTTATTCATCTAAGGCTTAAATTATATCCTGAATTAATCTTTATCTTCCTAACTAAAAATCTTTTAGTCTCCAAAGTGCATTTTATTCTATGCATTCTTTAAATAGCTAAATTAGGGACTAACCCGATGTGTCGAAGCCTTTCCACTCAATATATCTCTCTTAATAAACTACTTTTCTTGGAAGTCTTTACACCTACCTCTAAAGTAACATTCCTGTTGTAGAATTAGAGACCTCTTCCAATTGGTACTTCTGTCCTACTTATGTAATTAATTTGCATCTTTCACTCGGTTACACAAATTGAGACTCCATTTAACTGTCCAAGGCTGTAGTAAACACACGAATCAGGAAGTCTTTCCATTGGCTAGTGTATCATACAATTTCTACAATGTATGGCACGCAGTTTTGTCAGAGTTACTCGGGATTATTCAGAAGCTGTGTTGTGACACAGACCAACTCTTGACAGTTGTTGATGATTAACTAGAGCTGCTGAGCTTGTTGCTCTTTCGCAGCCGCCAAGTTGAAGGATTGGCACATGTTCTGTAGCTGTTGAGTGGTGCTGTATATAGTGTTTGTGATTGTTGGGGAGCCCAGCAGTAGCTTTCTACTTTCAGTGGGAAGTCATGACACGGTCAGCAGCACATGCTTAACTGTCTCTTTTGGATGATTTTATCTTGTGTCAGTGCAGTTGTTCACAACAGGAATAAACTGTTTAAGCCATGGACATTGTACCGATATTTCACTCTACAGCAGTGTTTCTTAACCTTTTAGAGGTCCCACACCCCTTTACAGCATCTTAAGAAGCTTCGCAACCCTTTAAAGCATCTCAAGAAGCCTCGCACCCCTTTACAGCATTGTAAGAAGCCTCACACCCCTTTATCTTCTAGCTCACAAAATGTGCCAGAAATGCTAAAAAGAAATAAAAGTTTATTTTGTGAGAAAATGTTATTTACAGAATGTGACTAAGGTTTGGTATCTAATTCACGTTGTCAACGTTCTGTTTTGTACAAATACATTTGAGTTCTGTGTATTTTATATTATTTATGGTGATTCGCGTTCTAAAATATCTGGCATATCTCGCACCCCCGGAAGGTGAGTCTCGCACCCCCAGGGAGTGCTTGCACTCCTGGTTACATGTACGTACAATTTTAAGAATAAAAAGTAACTATTACTTTTTACAGAAACTTTACTGATCATTTCTCAAATTGTGTACATCATTTCATTCATTTTGATATGAACGCCTGACATGAGTTTATTGAAGCCCTATGACATTTGGAACAACGCATAAGACTAGCAGGGATGGTCGTATGAGAGGGCGCATTAGGCATGTATGCGACAGGAACGGTTAACATTCATACCTTTTGACATTTGCTGAGGGAGACTGAGTATCTCTGTGTTTGCTTAGAGTGCAGTGATGTCGATTCTGATCAACATTAACAAACCTCTTTAAAAGATTCTATGGCCTCAAGATTAAACAAAGCACTGAAGTCATAATCTCAATTCTCATGGTCACAACAAAGTAAGTGATTAAGAAAATAGTATATTAGAAGAAGCTTCTCAGAGAAACTATGAAAGACTGAGTAGTGTTTACATCTAAGAAATCAATGAGGATTAATATAGTTCTTGCTACATAGAAGACCGAGTTAAGATGGAGTAGAGGGCAAAGAAATTCATGATTTAAGAATATAAATGAGTGGAAAGAAAAGAACAGAGAATTTAGCAAAAACAACAAGCAAGAAGATACATACATACATACTTTCATAAATGGGTGCTTTCATTGAATAACGTGATTGCAATGGTATCACTAATGTGGAACTGATGACAAGAACCAGACAGTTACCAGTTAAATGGGAGATGAGAAGAAGATGCTGGTGATGGATAGAACCCACACTGAGGAAATCTATTAATAGCATTTCTTCATCATTTCTTCAAATACGTAATATATATATCCAAAATATAGTAATCACGAAACGAAAACAGGGTAGCAGCAATATTGGTAGTATATTGTAAGTAAATAAATTAAGGGGCTGCTGTAAAACTGGTACGGAAATATATATATATATAAACAAATCATATGTTCAGCGGCCATTTTATCGGTGCTACAACCATATCCATCAGCGGTTCCTGTCCCCAGCTTGTTGAATAGATGATATCTCAATCTGTTGTGTTTCCTGGCAGGGAAGTCACCCAGATGCTCTGCCTCCCACTTGTTCCTGTATCTGCTTCTGGTATAAGATCTGGCCTCTTCATAACTTTAATAGCATTACATGACAGTCCATGTTCTAGAATCCCCATGGTAAAAGGGAAACCAAAAACACATGGTTTTGGAAAAGAAAACTGGAGAAAGAAGGGAAATATCTTGAGTGAATGGCACAAGGCAGGTTTTTGGAAGGCCCATGCTGTTAGGAAGCTAAAGGGGTAATCATCATCATCTTCCTTTGTGCTGCTTACATGGAGCCACCACTTGCAGCTAGTTCCCCTAGCAGAAAAACTGCACCAGCTCTTGCAGAAGTGGTGTCTGTTGGAATTTGTATTATATGATGAGATTGCCATCTTGAAGGGGTAATGATGAATGAATATGATGCATTGTGATCATGCTGAACCACAAATGCAGTTTCATGAATTTTTTTTTTTTTTTTTCGTATTTAGACATTGACCACATCACAGAACCTAACAGAGGAGATGAAAACTGTTGTACATGGACAAGTGACACAGGTAAATAAGTCTTGCAAACAAATACAGTTATTTGTCCCAAATGTTTGCATCCTGGAGTGCAGCACAGATTAGAACCACTATGCCATGCTAAGGGTGTCATAAGAGGCAAATAAGAAGGGTTGTACTTCGGGTGTACAACTTCATCATGTGGCAGAAATGACCACTACAAGAGCACATGAAATGCTTTGCTGCAGGCGTTCTGTAAAGGGTCACACCACAGTGATGGTTCCTTGCTCTTTAAAGAGCAAAAAGGGAGAAGAAAGAAAGATGAAAAAAAGGTCAGACGTTCGTGAATTGGCCATAGGCTATGAGGTTATTTGAGATCTGCCTTTTTTAAGTCATTTATTGATGATCTGAACTTCATATTTACGCACATATGGGCAATCTGATTCTTCAAAGCCATTACTGTCTGTTCATATCTTTGTATTTAGGTCACCAGTCAAAATTGTAATGCCTTTACTTCTATTTTCATCCATGGTATTTTGGTGTAAAATTCTTCCTTTGCAGATTCTTCTTTGTCATTAGTTAGTGCATACATTGGATCATCATTTTCTTTTGCGCTCCTTACGGAGCATTGAGCTACCACTGCAGAAGATCCTCTGGCAGGTAGCCTGCACCAAGCATTAACACGCTCCTGTAGCACTGGTTTGTGTTACATGCTCTCCGAGTGCCCAGCACTTAATGATGTTAGGAACATGCTTTTTCTTCTGAGCCAGATAACTGGAAAACTTTCTGTGGAATGAAACAACAGCTTACAAACGCATGCAGATACCACTGCATGGCACTAGGCCAAAGGACAAGAGCCCAACACCACTGGATCTGTAACAATTACATCATGAAGTTTTCCAGCCTCATATTCGGTGCCTTATACGACATGCCTGAGGGTGTAGTAGTCCCGTTCTTTCTTTGTAACTCTTCCGAGACCCCCAGGAACTACACAAGACATAACACTGGATTATGTTCATGTTTATTGACAATTCTGAACGTTGCTGATGTTAGTCTGGGTTCCGTTGCTTTCTATTCTGTTAGTGCCATCTGTGCTTCCTTCGGCATCATTAGAGCTACATCTTCACAAAGACAGAGACTTGGTTATATGAGATGTGCCAGTGTACAAGCAATTAAAACTTATTTTATATCAGAGGCAAGAAAATCAGAAATATAAGTGGTCGGCTGTTATATTGTCAGCACCCTAAGGAACTTAGGTCTTCAAAAAACGTATACTAAGTCTTCCTGCCTCATGCCATTAGTTCAAGGTTTTTCCTTGTCTTTAACCCCTTCATGTTTGTCTCCAATTGTCTTCTCCAAGTTGTCTGTAGTCTCCCTCTGCATCTTACCCTGAAGATTCCAGAACAAGGACTGTCTTGTAATGCTATCAACAGGTTTCTTAAATGTACCACCTATCTGTTGCCAGCAGACATCAAATTTCCTTCAGAATTATAAAAATTACTTGGTAAAATTTTGAAGAAACAAGAAACACCAGCAGACTAGGATATCTGGTCAAGATGCTAAAGAGGGGAGATTAGCAAAAATACACAAATTACAGAGGAATAATGTTATTATTATTACCAGGAAAATCTTTAAACAGGATAATTCTTGATAGATTAAAAGCCACGGACAAACAGTTGACAGAGGAATAAGAAGGTTTTTGACAAAACAGATCATGTCCAGACCAGATAGCCACACTGGGTGCAATAGTTGAACAAAGCTTGGAACTGAACTCACCACTTTACATTGAATTTGTGGACTATGAAAAAAGCATTTGGTAGTTTAGATAGAATCACTCTGAAAACTGATGAGGTATTAAGAAGTCCCCCTTAAGTTCATTAGCCTAATACAGAAAACATGAAAAACTGTAGAATTCTCCGTGATGAACAACTTTCTCAGCCCTTTAGGTAAGAACTGGAGTGTGGCAGGGATGCCTGTTGTCACTATTACTCTTCTTACTGGCTATTGGGTGGATTATGAAAACATCAACAACCAATAGAAATGGAAATAGATTGTGGGTCTAGATTTTCCAGACAACCTGAATCTTCTGTTCCATATTAAGGATGACCCTTTGGATTCCAATAACAAGAACTGCCTTTTAATGCTATCAACAAATTTCATCATTGTGGGTCCCATAAATGATGTGGGGTACTTGTGTCAAAATGTTTTAAAATATAGTTCTGAAAGCAGTCACCTCTTCTCAAACGGTAATATAATGCTAGACTTTTGTTTTGTTGCATTATGTGTGTCATTTGAGTATACGACATGAGCATTATCAAATGAATAAATTCCTCAACTCTGTTGTCTTATCTGTTTTGTTTTCTTTTCTTTTCAGATAATCAATCTAGAGAAGCGAAGATGTGGTATCAGTATTTAACAAACCAGCTGCACATTTCTGTAATGTGTTCTTATTATCTTACTACTGACAACAGAAGTTAAATGGATCTACATGTGTGCTTCAACAAAGATGAACAACTCTTCCTCACAAACTGGCATTCCACAAGGAGCTACAACAGTAGTTATCTATTCTTTTATTCAGTTTCAAATGAGCAGTAATAACATATCAATACACTTGCAGTAACTATTGAACATTTTCATTCTTCCATACCATTACAACTTTACAGAAATGTCTACATAAGGCATTCATCAAGTTGCACATCACTTGTTAATTTGTATATTTATTTGTGTCTTTTTACAGTACGATTGGTATTTACGCAATCTCATTTTATTCAAATTCAAAATAATGCGAACGGAATGGGATATAAATGTATGGGCCAACTTTATAATCCCTTGAAGCTACACAATTGGAAGATGCAACCTTTTTTGAGAACCTGTGCTAATTAAAAAACAGCAGTGTCTATCAGACCGTATATCGACCAGGCCAACAAAGTCAGCAATCAAGTCTTACTTCGACCTGTGAGTTTGTAAAGTTTATACTCTGCACTGTCACGCTGGAGCTGGGTTGGCCATGTCCTCAGAAGAGACCCCGATGCCATCACAAGAACAGCTATGCTATGGACCCCTGAAGGAAAACGAAAGAGAGGCCGACCAAAAACAACTTGGCGGAGGACTGTGGAGGCTGAGATGCAAAGAATGAACCAGAGTTGGGGCACTGTACGAAGGATGGCCGCCGACCGAGCAAAGTGGAATCAATTTGTTGTTGCCCTACAAGACGCCACCAGGCGTAATGGCCACTGACTGCTTTGATGGTCAGCAGCTAAGGATCAAAGAAGAAGACTGTCACACTCACAGTGTGCAGAAGTACTTTTGCTGATTGGAAGAGCTTTTGTTGATAAGTATGTGTTGAACTATGCCTACGTGAAAATCGTATGCTAGGGAGACCTGGAGTTATTGTTGAAATCGACGAGAGCAAGTTTGGCAAATGAAAATATAATAGTGGGAACGACCAGTGTGCATTTGGAGGCATTGAAAGAGGATCTAGTAAATTTGTTTGGGTGTATATTATTTATGACACAGCTCGAAGCAGGGGTGGGATTAGGTTACGGCTAACTGTTTAAGAAAGGTTGAGAAAGTGTTTGGGTTAAGGTATTGTGTTGGTTAAGTAGGTTGTAGATTTAAAATTTAGATTGTAGGGTTAGAATGTAGGTTTATGGTTTAGAATGTAGGGCTTAATGTTACGGTGTAGATGTATGGTTTAGGGTTTAATAGGGTGTGGGTTTAGGGTTACGGGCCATCTAATGATAAATTAGGGCTTGTGTCTCCATGCGGTGTCATGTGGATGTAGTGATGTTTATGCACTGAGCAGAAATTGTTTTGGGCACAATTTCTGAGGAAATTAGAAATGAGAGGCATTAGATATCCTAATTATAACATATCAGAGGTTGAACAAGATGTTCTTCACTGTCATGTGTTTCTTGACCAGCAATGAAACTGGAATAATGGGTCATCCATTGATAAATTAGGTGGTATCTCCATGCAGTGTCATGTCAATGTAATGACTGTTTATGCATGGACCAGAGATTATTGTGAGCATAATTTGTTCAGAAATTAGAAATACTGTATTACTATATCCTTATTATAACCTATAAGAGGTTGAACTGGATAGTTTCTCTTCATTTAAAAAAAAACCCAAAAAAATGCAAAAATTTTGAACATGGTGCCAAAGCATGTGCATTGTCATCTACACATAAATGTGTATTGATGGTGGAATGTGCTGAGATTTGTTCACGCAAGGTCATTATCAGGAATGGCGCAGTGTTGTTTCAATTAGGATTTCTTTCAAACTTTAGAGCGTTGTGGACAGCAGTGTATAGTTAAATTTTGTATAAAGGAAGGTTTAATTAGTGATACTTATGAATGTCCCAAGTGTAACAAAAGTATGAGTTTGATTAAGTGGAAGAAAGGGATTGATGGCTTCATATGGATTTGAAGAGTAGTTGACAGGGTGCGTACATTATCGCAACTAACATAATTACAGATGTATGTTACGTCGGTCGGTCTCACTCAAAATAGTAACTCGCACTAGAAAAAAAAGTGTGCAACGCACAGTGTGCAGCTTGTGCGGCGTGGGTGTTATATAAAACAAATACTTTGGTTTTATTTTTTTTTATTCTTTCACGAAATTAGTAGCGCTTGACAAAGAAAAAGTGCGTAAAAATTGGTGTGCATGAGCCCTCACCCGATGTGCAAATCATGAAAACTTGAAAGTTTTTGTTAAAACCACTTATTATCAGGGAACACTCTTTGAAAACAATCGACGAACTTTCACACGAAATGTCATCAAAGAACTTTTAAATTGAATCTAAAATAACATAATTCTCGCTGTGTGTATATTGGTCACAGCTGAGGAATGTAGCCGTGTTGAAAAATTGTATTGTTTCCATTATATATACTCTCCCAAAAATAGTTACAATGGTCACAGCTGAGGAATGCAACCGTGTTGAAAAATTGTATTGTTTCCATTATATACTCTCCCGAAAATAGTTACAATCAACAACGAAAAGCGTTCAAATGACGGTGTTCATGAACAGTTTTATTACACTGTATAATGGAAAGAAACCAAAAACACTCTAAGAATGTACTTCTATCTGCTCATCCGGGAACGGAAACAGCACACTATAATTAAAAACCCGTAAAGTTTGACGGGTTATTGCTAGTTAATCAATAATTGAGAAAAGGCTCATTGTTTGAGGAAAGTATACTGAATATTAATATGATAACATGTTGATGGGTAAAAATAAAAATCAACTACTCTTTTTACAGTTGATTAGTTGGTGTGTGCCAGTGTATAGCACGCAGCTGATGATAGTGTCAATAAAAGAAACAGACCTTAATGATGTGTTTCTAATAGCGTACGTGACATTTTGTGTATATTAACTGTAATAAATGTCTAGTTCATAGTAGCGTGTGTAAAAGGCAACTGCAGGAAAGCTGAGAATGAGGTTATTTATGTTAGCTATTGTCATTGGATGTTTTTGAGCGTGTTTGCTTGAATGAATGGTATTCTGCTCAGGTGGGAGCTATATTTGGTATGTGCGAGTCAGTGGGTACATTTGCTGTTGTGATTTTACAACAACTGGTATTCAGCCAAGTAGTAAATTGGGTGATAGTAAATTATGCTCAGCAAGGCATCTGTAAGGAATTCATGTGTTTTTGTGAACTTTTGTAGCAGGGAATGACTGGGCAGCAAAGAGTTGGAAGGGGGAGTTTTCACAGCAAGAGAGAAGAGACGTGTTGTTAAGAGGGCTAGGGATTCTTGGTGAAACAGATTGTTCATGAAGAAGATTGTCAAAGTTATTTAATGACAGCCGATGTGGAGGATGAGAGATGTCTTGATTTCTGCATCGCTGTGACTTGTACATGGCCCTATGATCATCGGTACTAGATGTATTATATAAATGTATTGGAGATTGAACCAGCTGTGCAAGTGAATTTATTTGTCATGAATTATTACCTAGGTAGTAAGCTTGATGTAGGTGTATGGTTGTTACTGTGAGTCTCTACACTTCTAGATCTACCCATATACACCTTCCCATCACATTTGGGAGACTTTGGATTGTTCAGTTGATAACAGATAGCCAAAGCTGTGGATTACGGGCTACACTTGCAGTGCATGAAGACACCTAGAGGACAGTGGCAGGGGATTGATGACTGCCAGTTGTCAGTGGTATATGCTGTAATGGATACAGGTAATGAACTTGGGGTTTAGCCATTTGAGGGCGTTGCAACTTTGGGGAAGATGATAGATATTTTTTTCTTTCTGATAGACCAATATTGTTATTTCCGGTCCCTCGTATACATGTTGTATGTTGTGCTTTAGGCAGCGAGCTTGATGGAGGTACTCACATGCACCCTCCCATCACAGCTTATTTGCCAAGAGATTGTCTTGTCAAATTGATATAAATTTTTCTTTTGTCCACCACTTGATATTTTAGCAAAAGGGTCTGGACATTCAACCAGCGAGGAGCGTTGGCTTGTTTGTTAAGCTGATGAAAATCTCAAGGAGTTAGTAATTTTTAAGGAAACATTTCTTAGCAGAAACAGCCCAGATTTCCAAATCGAACTATCATAAGTCTGCTAGAAAAAAATTCAAAGAATAATTAAACAATATACATAAATATTGCTCCTGCTCGAATTATCATCACTGCCAAGTTGTAAATTTTCTTGAAGAAATGAATCAAGATTTTTTTTTTTCTAATGCTCATTCCATAGTATTTAAGTAGAGACTCCTTGAAATTTCTACATCTTTATATCAATGATTGTTATAATGTCCAGCTCTGGGGAAATCCAATATATAACAGGTCATTGAAAGAAGCGTGATAATGTACAAATAAATTGACTCAAGAATCTCAGTAACGAGAATCGTGTGTTTTAGATCAGCTCTAGAATTGGAAAGGTCAAACTACAACATGTTATATGAACACTACAGATATTTGTATTAATTCAGAAGTTAGACTCTTGTTACGTTTGTATTAGATTCTGCAGATTTATTTTTAATTTACCACACATTGTGAACTTGCATATATTGATGATTTATTATTCAATTGTCAAGAATTCAACAACCACTCTTGGAATTAATATTATATTATTTGAAGACTTTATAAATAAAAGTTTTAAGTTATTTGTTTTCGTCACAAGCCATTCATTCTCGTCAATTCCTTGTATACTTTTGTGAATGGAAGGAAAATTAGTCTCATGAATGAATGAAACAAGCAGTTAAAACATAATAAGTAAAGGCCAAAAATATGACCTAAGAATTTTATGATCACTTGAAGTTACACTACTGGAAGATGCAGCCTTTGTCGACAACCTGGGTTGATTAAAAAGCCTAGCAGTGTCCATCAGTCAGTACATCGACACAAGCCAACAAAGTCAGCAACCAAGCCACTGCTATCTGTGAGTTTGTAAAAAAATTTTTTTGGGACAGTTTATACTTGGCACTCTGCACTGTCACAGGTGTGCAGAGACACTGTTACCGACTGGAAGAGCTTTTGTTGAGAAGTATGTGTTGAACTATGAGTACGTGAAAATCTGATGCTAGGAGGATCTGGAGTTATTGTTGAAATCAATGAGAGCAAGTTTAGCAAACAAAAATATAATGGGGGAAATAAGTCGTTGGTCAGTATGTGTTTCGAGGCGTTGAAAGAGGATCCAATAAATGTTTTTGTTTCCTTTGTTGAAGTGGTAGAAAACAGAACTTCAGATGTGTTGGTTGGAGTGATAAAGAGGGCCTTCAGTGTGTATTTGGAGGCATTTTTTTTTTTTTTCTCTAACCAGCGGCACTCGAGCTTTCCAGCTCTTTTGGCCCAATGACACGTCATTGCGAGGCTGGGGGGGCAATGGACTTTCCTTCCAACCCTGTCAGGAGCTTCATTCCTTCCCATCCACACAGGATTTATGTGCAGGAGCCGTTCAGGTTATTCAGTCAAATTTCCGGTCATAAACATTCCTTCAAACGCTGACACCCGGGTTTGAACTATGAAAACCTGGTCGCCAGTACAACACCGTAGCCATTACACCAGCGCGGCTCCCGATTTGGAGGCATTAAAAAGTAGGTGTAAAGGATCCCGTTACACGCCTATTGAGGCATATTGGGAATACGCTGTTAGGCCCATATTTTCTTGACCATCGGCACACTTGGGGTGATGTGGTCAGCATCATGCCAGCCGCCTTAACCTTCCCAGAGTTGTTCTGGTTCCCAATTCATGAGGCTGGGTCGACCCCGGAGCCGTTTGCAGTCTAAAAAATCCTACCTTAACTGGGGATCGAACTATGGACCACTGAGCTAGGAAGCCAGTGCACTAACCACTGCGCTACCGTGGCTCTAGACATTGAAAGAAGATCCAATAAATGTTTTATTTTTTCTTCGAAGTGGTGGAAAATAGGACTTTAGATTTGTTGGTTGGAGTGATAAAGAGGTATATTCTACCAAGAAGCAGAAGTGTTGGAAAGCTTATGACTGTTTTTATGAGCAAGGTTTTGTGCACCTGACAGTTAATCATTTTGTCACTTTCAAAGATCCCATTACAGGAGGAATTCAACTACCGCTCTTCAAGCTTGGAATTAATATCATAGTATTTGAAGAGAGACTGGCTTCCTAGCTTGGTGGTCCACACCATGGTTCAATCCCCATTTGAGGTGGGATTTTTTTTACCACAAACGGCTCCGGGGTCGACCCAGCCTCATGAAATGGGTACCAGAGCAACTCTGGGAAGGTTAAGGCGGCCGGTGTGATGCTGATAACATCCCTCCTAGTGTGCCGATGGTCAAGAAAATATGGGCCTAACACCATATTCCCAATATGCCACAATGGGCGTGTAACGGGATCCTTTACCTTTTTATTTGAAGAGATTTTCCAAAATAAAAGTTCAAGTTATGTTTTCATCCAGGCCATTCATTCTTGTCAATTCCTTGCAAACTTTAGTGAATGGACGGAAAATGAGTCTCATAAATGAATTAAACAAGCAATTAAAACATAATAAGAAAAGGCCAAAATATGAACTAAGACTTTATGATCACTTGAAGCTACATAAATGGAAGATATAGCCTTTGTTGAGAACTTAAGTCGATTAAAAAACATAGCAGTGTCTATGAGTCTATACACCGACACAGGCCAACAAAGTCAGCAACCAAGCCACTGCTATTACTGCTACCTGCGAGTTCGTAATATTTTTTTTTTTGGGGGGGGGGAAGTTTATACTCGGCACTGCCACAGAAGTGTGCAGAAGTACTGTTGCTGGTTGGAAGAGCTTTTGTTGAGAAGTATGTCTTGAACTATGCGTATGAGAAAATTGAATGTTAGGGTAACCTGAAGTAATTGCTGAAATCGACAATAGCAAGTTTTGCAAATGAAAATGTACTAGAGGGAAAAGAATCGTCGGTCAGTGTGTATTTGGAAGCGCTGAAAGAGAATTCAATGTAGGGTGGAAGTGTTAGGGTTCGGTTATGGTTAGTGTCTTACAGGCGATTTTACAATGAATCAAAACTATAGGGATACATTACACATAGAAATAGCTGTTTGGGCAACATGGTGAACCTTGTCTACTGTCCTCGACATTTACCCTTGTGTGAATGTTGGCAGTTTATTTAATCCCTTAATTCGATTGTTTATTTTCAATACATTTATAGTTCAGTAAATAAAATCACAAACTAAACGTGATCGTTTTGCATTTTCAGTTTTAAAACGACACAAACATTTTTTAACTGTCAAAATTACAAGCAGAAGACTTATAAGACTGTCATTTATTAAGCTTCGTGAACTAAAAATAGACATGGAACAAAAAGATTATGAGAATTCACTCATTACTTCAGTTCCCCAAAAAGCAAAGACCTTCAATAAACTCAGGCCAAGTCCTCCTGTCCCTTGCCAACAGCTCCAGGTCTTCCTCATCTCTGTCACCAGTTCTCTTCTCCATGTGATTTTCACTTTCACTTGACTTCTTTTACTCCAGGAGATTCCAGAACAGAGACTGCTTAGTAATGCTATTAACAGGTTTCCTCAATGTGTGTCCTATTCAATGCCAGCGTCAAATTGTTCTCTTGAGACAAGAATAAATGCAGCAAATGATCACATTCCATTTGAAGAAACAGCCGTACAAAATGTAGAATCAAACATATATCCTGGCAGCAATAGAGACAAAGTTGGAGGAACAGACAGTGATATCAAAATAAGAATGACAATGGCTAGAGGAGCTATCACTGCTTTGGGAAATGTATCTAAATCAAAAGAATTCTTCAACTGAAACGTCAAGGCAGCCCTACTGTGTGGTTGTGAAACATGGAGAACAACAAAGACAACTAACCAAGAAATTAAAGACTCATAAATAGGTGCTTGCATAGAATAGAAGAATTGAAATGGTATGATAAGATCAATGTAGAACAGACGACCAGGATGGGAGAGGTGCTAGTGAAACAGGAGACGAGAAGAAGACGCTGACACTGGGTAGGACACATATTGAGGAAACCTGCTAATGGCATTACAATGTAATCCTTGAAAATAGCATTACAATGTAATCCTTGAATCCCCAAGGTAAGAAATGTAGAGGGAGACAAAAAACACACGTTGAAAAGAACTGGAGACACAGGTCATAGAGATAAAGAAGACATAGAAATAGATTGAGTGATGGCAAAGATGGACTTGTCATGAAATTACTGATGACCTGTGCTCCTAGGGAGCTCAAGGGTAATAAATGAATTAAAGGAGCTTCATGAACATGATAACTGAACAAAAGACTCCTGTATTTTACCAAATACTGACACGTAACAGGTGTTGTAACTTTGTAAACCCTTTGTTCAGTAACAAATCAATAATTTATGTAAAATACTTCTGTAACGGCAATCTATAACAGAGAATAGTAAGTATTTTCATTAAATAATGGATATATACAAAACAGATATGGGCCTACAGATCAGGAAAGAGAAAGCATAAAAACAAACAAGGAATAAATAGTATACATACAGCTAATAACCATAATAACTTACAATAGTAGGAGGTGAAGGCGGTGGTGTTAGTGGTAGTAATTAAAAAAATATTTTACAAATTTCAACCACAACACTTATGCTCTATAAGAGCCAAATAAGATAAACAGAGATCCTCTATGGTCGGACATCTGGGGTGAAGAAGATAAATGATGATAAAGTAAGTTATGTGGGTCCCCTCCCCTGCTTCAGTGCTCTGTACATCTCTATTTCACTTGGAAACACTTTGCTGAGTTCGACTAAGAGCATAGCCTTGAATCTCTGTGTATAAAAAATGTTTTACACATCAATATAGAAAGGCAAAACAGGATGCTGGTAAAATTTATATTTATAAAGTTAAACTACAGATTGAATCTTTTATCCAGAATGCTTGGAACATAGGATCCTCTGGATAATAGGTTTTTGTGTAATTTTAGGCATAAAATATAATAAAGTACAAGTGTAAATAGCCCAACAAAGTATGCACATATTCCACTTCAAAGGTTACTGAATTAGTACTTAAGTTATTTGTCACAAAGAAGCATCTGTGGAGATATTGCCAGAGACTTCTAGTGGATATTGTTGATCAGAATTTATGTCACTGCACTCTGGACAAACCCAAAGGTGCTCAGTCTCCCTCAGCAAATGTTGAAGGGTATGAATGCTAATTGTTCCTGTTGCACGCTGGTTGCATACACGCCGGATGCATCCTCTCATTCGTCCATCCCTGCTGGTCTTACGTTTGATGCCTAACTCCAACAGTCTTAGCCTTGATGATTCATCGATTGCAGTGTCATTCTCTAATAGGCGATCATTAATTGCCCTCAGTATCTCTCCCTTATCCATATCCAATGCACCTTCTATGGGTGCTCTTGATACATAGTATCTTGGAGATGCATGGTACAGAAACATAGGTGCTGGAAGATGAAGTATACAGCTCAGAGAAAGAATGTGCTATATTTCTTGCTGTATAAATTGTTTCATGTTCTAGACTTCATAGCAAATATTGCTTAAATTTACATATTGACATCTTCCTTCTTTCATTCCTTTTTTCCCTCCCCTTCTTCAAAGAGGAAGAGCTGAACCGATGGGCAAAAGAGTCTACTGGACGTGCCTTGTATAAAGAAACGGCCCATCCCAACAAAAATGACAACATTAATAACCTGCGACTTAAGGAGCAGAGCACAATCTGCCAACTAAGAACAGAACACACCAGATTGAACAATCACTTAAACCCCACATATGAGCCTAATTGCCACAACTGTACCCATCAGTATGAGACAGTTCAGCATGCGCTGCTCACTTGCCCAGGACTCTCCACAGAAAGAGAAAAGCTATTGCTGGGCTCTCCAACAATCACAAACACTCTATACAGCACCACTCAACAGCTACAGAACACATGTACATTTTTCAACTTGGCATTGACTGCTAAAGAGCGACGAGCTCAGCAGACCTAGTTAATCAATCAATCCCTCCCCCTTCTCTCCTTATGGAGCTTGGGGCAACCACTCCATTAGCACTTATACAGGGAGCCTGCGACAGCACTGATATGCTCTTATAGTGGTGGTTTCTTCCACAAATTTGTTATACCGAGTAAGGTTGCCAGCCTCAGGTACAACGCCTTAATTGTCCTTTATGACGTGCCTGATGAGAGCAAGTGTTCTATTCCTTCTTTGTCCAGACTAAAATCTGCTGGTTCTGATATGAAACTTCAGATCTGTAAATATTGTGAACTTGTAAGGCTTGGCTTGACGTGACTCTGATCCACTGTCACTGTGTGTCAGCTCTTGGTGACTGTAAGGCTTATCCCTCTGTTGATAAGAGATTTTTTTTTTAACCTCTGCTCTGACACTTTCTTGTGTAGCTCCCATGGGTCTCTAAGAGATGAAGGAAGAACAGGACTACTACCCTCTCAAACACAAGATGTGACCAACATGAGGCTGTTCATGAGGAACATCTCCATGTCAAACAAATTGCTACAGAACTGACTGTTACTTAGTCGTTCCCCTTCTACCGTGAGGTGTAGAGGTTTGGGAGAGAGAGCGCCAGACTATCCTATCAGCTGTCTTCCTCCTGGCCTGGTTCCATTCTAGTCCTCGGTCCTTCAAAGATTGTCTAATTTTGTCCTCCCAGCGAACTCTGGGTCGTTCTGGAGGTCTGGATCCCTGGCTCTTAGTTTCCCATGCTTGTCGTGGCAGCCGATCTTCTCCCATTCTGCAGACATGGCCAAACCATCTTAGTTGGGACTGTTCTACTTGGGTCTGCAGGGGGTGGGATTTTAGGCCTTAAAGTATCGTCTGGTTGCGGACCATGTCTCTTCTTGTTACTTTAACCACCTTCCTCAGATATCTCATTTCTGAGGTTTGGATCTGGCTTTTGTGGGTTGTAGTCATTGCCCATGACTCGCATCCATACGTCAAGGCAGGGACATAGGTGGAGCGGTATACAGCCATCTTCATTTTCTTACCAACCTCTCTCTTGCTGAGGAATCCTCGATTTATGGCCTGAAAAAAGTCTCCCAGCTGCTGCTTTTCAAGTGGCCAACTCTTCTTTGATGCCTCCCTTCCGGTCTATAACAGCTCCGAGGTATTTAAAGCGGTTGACCTGCTCCAGGACCTGTTCTCCCAGCTTAATCTGATGCCTTCTTTCTTCTCATGATATCACCATGGATTTTGTTTTAGAGCTGCTTATGACCATCCCTCTCTTCTCCAGCTCTTCCTTTCAGACTTGCAGGTTGGATTGGAGATGTGCCTCTGATTTACTGACTGTTGCTAGAGCACATAAATGCGTTGGTCCTGGCTTCCTGCAAGGAAACCAGCTACAGAGGTGGCTACATGCTCCACATGGGACTGAAAAAGGAAAATGATGATATAAGTGCACGCTGACCATCTCTCTCATTCTCTTCTTCATTGACTGTCACCAGTGGTGATAATGATAATGAAAAATAGCAAGAGGACAAATGTAGCAAAAGAAAATGATGACCTTGGAATTAATTTGCACACATTTTAGATTCATTTAATCCTGGAACATTTCTGATACTTGGAACATTCTCAGATTTGGGGAGCCAGATAACAGATAACTTAATGTATCTGATACACAGAATGGGGAGGTCAACATCATTACCAAATGTCTGTACACTATAATACACTTGCACTAGACAGAGATTTTTTCTTGTCTTTTTGTTATAGTACCGTAAGATGTTTTTGTGTTTTCCCTCCAATCCACCTAGTACAAGACTGGCAAAATTACCAACAAAGACCTGAGAATTCAAGATTTGAAAAGTGCTGGAGAATAAAATGCTCAGAAGATGGAGATGAATAATGCACCTTAGAAACCTCTGCCCAGGATCCGTGGGAGTTCGTAAGCAGCAACATGCTAAAAACAAAAGAGAAGAACGAAAAAATGGCCAGGAAACTACCCTAAAAGTCATGAGACATTCTTTATTTCTATGTCCTTATTGGGTCACAATGTCTTCTCCAGAGAAGTTATATGCCAACGCATGCTGAGTTAAAATGTCACGTAAGGTGACTAACATGAAGTTGTGCACAGGGCTGACCTCATGTAGAACAAACTGCGACAGAACCACCACTGCAAGAGCACGTGAATGCTTGATGCAGGCTTCCTGCAAGGAAACTAGCTACAGTGGTGCCACCATACTCTGTAAGGAGCACAAAGAAAGATGATGACAATGCTGAGTGGAATACCTGTTGTCAATGGTCAAGTGCTACACTCTGTCAAGTTTGTACAAAACTATACTGTGTCAAGTTTGTACAAAACTATACAAACACTATATCACTCTTGAGTTTTTTTTAATCCCTTCAGCTCTCCGAGGGGCAAAGGTCGTCAACAAATTGACACTAAGTCTTCCTGTCCTGTGCCACCCAATCAAGGTCTTTCCATGTCATCTTCATCCCTTTCATATCTCCAATTCTTATCTCCACGCATTTTTAGATATTCTAATTTTTTTTTTTTACCCTGGGAATTCCAGAACTAGGAATGTCTTGTAATGCTATCAACTGGTTTCCTCAAAGGGTATCCTATCCAATGCCAGCATCTTTACCTCACCTTCTGTTCCACCGGTATTTGGTTCTTTCAATCAATTCCACACTGGTGATCTTGTCATACCATTTTAGCCCTTCCATTTTGTGCAAGCACTGTAATTTCTTGCTTTGTTCTCCCCGTTTCAGAGCCATACAACAGGACTGTCCTGACATTTGAGTTTGTTTTCTGTTTGTGATGACAGATTTTTCTCCTGCAGTAGCATCTGTCATTTGATAACTGTAAATAAACATCTCGACATATCTTTTACAGAAGAAAAAACAAACAAAAAGATCTGAAGTGATTCATAACAACAATAATGAAACTGAAACAACAATAAAAATGATACCTTGAGACTGTCAGTTTTGCCTTTGACATGTTCATTTTTGGCCAAAGCTTTTTCCAAGCAATCTTTGGTGTACAGATTTGGATTTCTCCCTTGATCGATATAGCTGTAAATATAGGAATTATGATTAATACAGCTATAAGTATAAGAATTATGATCAATACTAGCAATAACCCATCAAACTTGACAGGTTTTTAATTATAGTGTGCAGTTTCCGTTCCCAGATGAGCAGACTGAAGTACATTCTTAGAGTGTTTTTGGTTTCTTTCCATTATACAGTGTAATCAAACTGTTCATGAACACCGTCATTTGAACGCTTTTCTTTGTTGATTGTAACTATTTTCAGGAGAGTATATATAATGGAAACAATACAATTTTTCAACACAGTTACACTCCTCAGCTGTGACCAACATACACACGGCGAGAATTATGTTATTTTAGATTCAATTTAAAAGTTCTTTGATGACAACATTTCGTGTTCCCTGATAATTAAGTGGTTTTAACAAAAACTTTCAAGTTTTCATGATTTGCACATCGGAAAATAAGAATCTTCAACTCAAATGTGAAGTCAGTCCTATTGTATGACTCTGAGACATGGAGAACAACAAAGACAACAACCAAAAAGCTACAGACTTTCATAAATGTGTGCTTACGTAGAATAGAGGGATTAAAATGGTACGACAAGGTTACCAACGTGGAACTGAGGACAAGAACTAGACAAGTGCCAGTGGAACAGGAGATGAGAAGAAGACGATGGCGATGGATTAGACACACACTGAGAAAACCTGTTGATAGCATTACAAGGTAGTACTTGTTCTGGAACCCCCAGGACAAGAGAGGCAGAGGTAGACCAAGAAGCACATGGAGAAGAGAGCTGGAAACAGAGGTGAAAATGATGAGAACGTGGAAAGAACTTGAGATGATGGCACATGACAGGAGGACTTGGCATGTGTTTGTTGAAGGCCTATGCTCCTTTGGGAGTGGAGGGTTATGAATATATAATGGAAACAATACAATTTTTAAACATGGTTGCATTCCTCAGCTGTGACCAACGTACACACGGCAAGAATTATGTTATTTTAGATTCAATTTAAAAGTTCTTTGATGACAACATTTCGTGTGAAAGTGCGTGGATTGTTTTCAAAGAGTGTTCCCTGATAATAAGTGGTTTTAACAAAAACTTTCAAGTTTTCATGATTTTGTCCATCGAGTGAGGGCTCATGCACAGCAATTTTTACGTACTTTTTCTTTGTTGAGCGCTACTAATTTCGTGAAAGAATAAAAAAACATAAAACCAAAGTATTTGATTTATATAACACCCACGCCACGCAAGTTGCACACCGCATGTTGCGCACTTTCTTTTCTGGCGTGAGTTACTATTTTGGGTGAGACCAACTGACGTAACATACATCGGTAATTATGTTAGTTGGGATAGCTGTAAAAATCTGAATTATAATAAGTATAGCTGTAAAAATAGGAATTATAATCAGAACATCTGTAAAAATAGGAACTATGAGCAATAAATGTGTAAATTTAGATCAATGGCTGTAAATATAGGGATTATGATCAATAAGGCTATAAAAAGGTAATTATGATCAATAAGGCTGTAAATATAGGAATTATGATCAATAAGGCTGTAAATGTAGGAATTATGACCAATAAGGCTGTAAATATAGGAATTATGGTCAATAAGGCTGTAAATGTAGGAATTATGGTCAATAAGGCTGTAAATGTAGGAATTATGGTCAATAAGGCTGTAAATATAGGAATTATGGTCAATAAGGCTGTAAATGTAGGAATTATGGTCAATAAGGCTGTAAATGTATGAATTATGATCAATAAGGCTGTAAATATAGGAATTATGATCAATAAGGCTGTAAATGTAGGAATTATGACCAATAAGGCTGTAAATGTAGGAATTATGGTCAATAAGGCTGTAAATGTAGGAATTATGGTCAATAAGGCTGTAAATGTAGGAATTATGGTCAATAAGGCTGTAAATGTAGGAATTATGGTCAATAAGGCTGTAAATGTAGGAATTATGGTCAATAAGGCTGTAAATGTAGGAATTATGGTCAATAAGGCTGTAAATGTAGGAATTATGGTCAATAAGGCTGTAAATGTATGAATTATGGTCAATAAGGCTGTAAATGTAGGAATTATGGTCAATAAGGCTGTAAATGTATGAATTATGGTCAATAAGGCTGTAAATGTAGGAATTATGGTCAATAAGGCTGTAAATGTAGGAATTATGATCAATAAGGCTGTAAATGTAGGAATTATGGTCAATAAAGCTGTAAATGTAGGAATTATGGTCAATAAGGCTGTAAATGTAGGAATTATGGTCAATAAGGCTGTAAATATAGGAATTATGAATCAGAATATTTATGCCTGACTCTGGATATCATCATTACCCTCCAGTTCGCTGTGCAGCGTATGCCAACTAGTTCATACCAAGCTCTCCCGTCTCATGCGAACCATTTGCTCTTTCCATACCTACATCTTGTAGTGTGTGAGTGTGCGCGCATGCACGTGTGTGTGCATCTCCAGGTGTAATCTGGCCATCATTTGCCATATTTATTCTTATGATATTTTGTTTTTCCTCTTAGGGTTTTTAGATCATGTTGCTGTCATCTCTCCTCTTTTCTAGTATTCTCATTCTGTGCTGCATATGGTTGTGGATAGAAATGATTGATAAAGAGTGATATAAAAGTAAGAGTTTGTTCATAAACAAAATGTTCATCTTTTCTTCTTGTACGTATGCAAGATGAGATAACAGCACAACACAACTACCATGCTGAAGTTATCAGGGAATGCACTTACTCGAACACTTCCAAGGGTACATGGACATCCTGAATCTGAGTTCTCAGTTTGTCAATTTCATTCATCTCTGTAACCATCATCTGTCTGAAATGGAGAAACATGATGCTCATAAGCTTCCATACTTGAAAAGCTATTTTCAGTTGAATCATAGTTCACTTTACATATACAATATGTCACAAACTGGGTCATGTTTAAGTTAAGATTATTAGTTTAAAGTTTAACCAGTTTTATCTGCAATTTGTGGTAGCGTAGAAGATTAAGAGTGCTATGAATTGTTTGTTTAAAGGTAATACGGTTAAGGTTTGGCACTAGGGGAAACTGTCTTCACTGGTTCCTATTCCTTGAAGTGGTAAGGTGGCTTGATTACCCTAGCAACCCCCAGTGCTATGCCAGCGGAAGTTTTACTCCTGGAAAGTTCTACCAAGCTGAACAGGTCTGCATGGGTAGGGGTCAGACTAAAGATGGCACCTTGTCCTCCAGGTTGGGGGTTTTAGCACAGGGCCAACACCCTTGTCTATGTAAAAAAGTCATGTTATGGAAACAGCAACAGATGGAAAAAGTTTTGACGTGGGATGGACATCCAGAACTGAGGTTCATATGGCTGACAGTGGTGAAAGCCGAAAGGAAGCCAATGGCATGAAAGGATGCCCTGATCGCAAAACATGAAACCAGAATTGGATTCTGGAACGTCAGAAAAACTGAGGCAGATCACAATAGAAATGAGGAACTACAGATTAGGCCTACATATCCTGGGAATAAGTGAGAGCAGATGGGCCTCAAATTTCTAATTCCATAATAAATCATGCTCACGAAATTTATGTTACGTGCAAACTCATCGCACTACATGCAAACACACCACACGGAGTCACAATATGGCAGCGTCCAGTTCACTGTCCTTTCCCTCTGCCAAGTTTATTATATTTAGGCCTACACTATAGTTTTTTTTTTTTTCAATCAAGTTTGCGACACGGCACGAGTGGAACGAAATACCCAGTTAGGTAATTTCCTATTACTCGTACCTTTTTGCTCCGCAGTGAATATGTGTAGGGCCTAGATATGTCTTGTTTCGTAGCAGTTAGGGTTAGTATTAACCCAAACCTAACCCTAACTGCTACGAAAGAACACTTAACTACACATATTCACTGCGGAGCAAAAAGGTACGAGTAATAGGAAATTACCCAAAGGTAAGTAGGCTAGTTTGAGATCAGCTACAAGTCGGTTAAAAATAAATCCACGGAATTAAAACTCTAAAGACATCTCACATCTTTTTGATTGAGAACGTTTTGACCCAGCGGTTGGAAATCACTGACAATGATGCCCGTCTGTTAAAAAATAAATCCACAGAATTAAAACTCTAAAGACATCTCACATCTTTTGATTGAGAACGTTTTGACCTTGCGGTTGAAAATCACTGACAATGATGCCCATCTGCCTGGTATTCTCAATAAAGAGTTCCAGCTGTTGTTCTAACGCTTCAAATTTTTCAGCCATTTTTGTTTCAGAATTGAAAATATTGAACTCTTCATATCCGGGACAGCTACGGTCTCCGTTCAGGTTGTTATTTTACGGGCTTTGATTTGTCCTATTTACAATGTTTGGACATAAGATATGATTCCACTTTCGCATATCGGCAATTATACATACTATATGAATACGCTATACAGTATATCCTAATATGACCCTTCAAAGATTAAATGGGATGTTTCTCATCATCAGTTAAATTTTTTGTTTTTAAATAAAGGCCTACGGGTCTGAAACTTTCGAACAATTAACCAGGTTACACATTACAAGACAGTCTAAAACTATTCGTGGGGGACTATGGATTTGGAAAACAGTAGTAGTGCCCTCCTTCAGTCATATTTGACTATGAGGTTGATGCGCCCTTGAGGTGACAACCGTCCGCTGCTTATTTTTTTAATTTTCTGCTGCTCCTTTCCTTTCAACTTTGGAAAATAAATTTATAATAAAAGAAATACATAATCAATATCTTTCAAATTCAATTCAAAGTATATGGAAATAAAGGTCTGGTCAAATCCACATCGATAACAAAAGCGTTACATTTAAAAAAAAAAAAAAAAAAAGATAAAATTACTCCCAGATCCCAGAAGAGCCATGAACAAGTGCCAGCAAGTTAAGGGGTTGGAACATTTATTTGTCTCTGGTGAACCTGAGGAGTATGAGTTGCTTCGTTTTCATAACTTTTACTCTTAGTTTCTGCTAATTTTAGGAAGGATTGAGTAATCTCAATATGTACGATGTAGAAACATGGACAATGAATAAGCAATTGGAAAAACGAATTGAGACTTGATATGTGTATATATACAAGAATGGGGCGCATCTCATGGAAAGAGAAGAAAACAAATAAGGAGGTCCTAGAAAACCTAGGTAGGAAAAGAGAACTAATGAAGGAGATCAAAATTAGGCAGCTAAAATATTTTGGCCACACAAAAAGTCATAACATCTTGCTGAAGATCATAATGGAAAGGAGAGGTGAAGGCAAACGATCAAGGGGAAGACAGCGCTATAGGTGAGAAGATAACATCAAGAGATGGACAGGAAAGAGTCTATCAGAGTGTACCACCAAGACAAGAGACAGAAGACGTTGGAGATCCATTACAGCCAACCTTCGTTGTGGAGATGGCAGCTGATGATGATGATGAGTCATCTCCTGATGTCGTGATATATTCAACTTTCTTCTTCTCGTTACATGTCCAAAGAAAGTGGATTGCCTCCTTCAATCATCAGGGATAAGCTTCCTTTGCGAACTTGCCTCTTTAAGGACGTTCTCATTACTATTTTTTACCAGTCTATGGTATTTTAACCATCTTTCTGTAATACTTCATCTCCTTTTTTCGATTTTTTTAAAAACCCATCCATTGTACTTCATCTCTGTGCCCTATAGTGCTTCTCCTATTTGTTTACTGTTGTCCATGACTCACTTCCGTATGCCATGAGTAGTTCGATATAACACTGAAGCACTCTCTTTATAACTTTCATTGACAAAGAGTTGTTGCATAAAATCATTTTCATGTTGTAGAATGCTGCTGTAGCCGGGACTATTCTACTCTTCTCTTCTGAGATGCATCTCCCACTCGATGTTATTAACGTGCCTAGGAATTCGAGAATGTATTGACTTATGCATTTTAAAACTGTTCCATTTACTTTGACAGTGCATTCTGGAGAAATAATTTCTTTGTGATGGCCATTACTTCTGTCTTTTTACTATTCAGGCTAAGGCCTTTATTTTAACTTTTTGTCACTATTGTATCTATCTGTTCTTGAAATTCCTTTTCATTTTTAATTATTAGAGACTGTATCATCAGCTTAGGCATGGTCCCTGGAAAAAGGGGAAGGGGTCGACCTAGACGACGTGGACCCAGGACATCACAGAGAGTCTGAACTTGTCTTTGGCTGATGCAGGTCGACTTGCCCAGAATTGTGATGCGTTCTGAGCAGCTGTAATGGAGACAACGTTCTGGAAAGAATACGTCACATGATGATCATCGGCTTATCTCAAGTTGTTTATATTATGTCCACTGACTGATATCTCTGACATGTCCTCTATGAATCTCATTACATTAAATTGATTCCACTTTGCTCGGTCGGTGGCCATCCTTCGTACAGTGCCCCAACTCTGGTTCATTCTTTGCATCTCAGCCTCCACAGTCCTCCGCCAAGTTGTTTTTGGTCGGCCTCTCTTTCGTTTTCCTTCAGGGGTCCATAGCATAGCTGTTCTTGTGATGGCATCGGGGTCTCTTCTGAGGACATGGCCAACCCAGCTCCAGCGTCTGCCAGCTATGATGGTATGCATGTCCTCTTGCTTGCTCCGAGTAAGCAGATCTTGGTTGGTGATGGTATTCGGCCAAAAGATTCGGAGAATTAACCAGACGATTCGTTAAGTCCTAAAATCTCACCCCCTGCAATCCCAAGTAGAACAGTCCCAAATAAGATGGTTTGGCTATGTCTGCAGAATGGGAGAAGATTGGCTACCACGACAAGCATGGGAAACAAAGAGCCAGGGATCCAGACCCCTAGGACGACCCAGAGTACGTTGGGAAGGACAACATTAGACAATCTTTGAAGGGCCGAGGACTAGAATGGAACTAGGCCAGGAGGAAAACATCCGATAGCATAGTCTGGCGCTCTCTCTTCCAAACCTCTACCCCTCACGGTAGAAGGGGAACGACTAAGTAAGTAAGTCACTGAAGATGATGTGGGATAGTTGTGAGGGGTCGCTGTATGTATAAAATTACCTCTGAAACTCTATGACGTGACAACCTGGGAGATGAGGCGTGTTAACTTCCCTCCCCACTACCTCGTGGGTTATATTTTTTATTCGGAGGCTATCGGAGACAACGCTGGCATGGCCTTGTCCGAACGAACGAACGAACGAACGAACGAACTTTATTTTCAAAGGGTTAAATGGGAGCCGCGCTAGCGTAGTGGTTACAACACCGCTCTGGCGACCGGGTGATACAGGATCAAACCCGGGCGACGGCATTTGAGGATTTTTCGTCGACCGGGATTTGGACTGGATTAACCCGAGACCTGGCGAGGACATTTGAAGGAGTGTCGTCGATCAGGGACTGGCGGCTCCTGAGCCGACCCAGCTGCAATGGGTACCTCCGAAATCGGCGAGTATTTGCCTGAATGGCGAGGGACACCTGTCTCTGTACAAGAAATAAAGGGATACTCACGTAAAATCAATGTCAGGTTAGTAATAACCTGAGATTTCGCCTCGAGTATTAGCGGGCGAACGCAAAAAAAAAAAAAAAAAAAAAAAAAAAAAAAAAAAAAAAAGGGTTAAGAATTGGGCACGCAGGCCCGTCTGACATTCTGCCCTTCCTCTCTCTCTCATCATGTATACTGTATCCTTTCATCCTCACATTTACTTTAAGCATTATTAAGGCATTTATCATTATAAAAGTAATATAACATCAAACATTTGCAATAATCATCATAATTAAAGTATGTTTTTAAAATAAATAAAGATAGATAGATAGATAGATAGATAGATAGATAGACAGACAGACAGACAGACAGACAGACAGACAGACAGACAGACAGACAGACAGACAGACAGACAGATAGATAGATAGATAACGAACGAACAAACTATATTTTCAAAGGATTAAGAATTGGGCACGCAGGCCTGTCTTACATTCTGCCCTTCTTCTCTCTGTCATCTTACATACCGTATCCTTTCAATAGCACATGTATTTTTAGCATTATTTAAGCGTACAAAATTATCGAGGTAAAATAATAACATACATTTGTAACATCCAGACATAATCAAATTTAAGGGGGGGGGGGGGGGGGGAAAATTATTAATTAAAATAGATTAACAAAAATTAATACCTTAAAAAAAAAAAAAAAAAAAAGAAACTAACAAACACAATCAAAACAATTCATACAGTAAATAAGACATAATTAGAAACGTAATCAGATAATGGTGGCATATAATAAGAACTCGTGACAATTTGGAAATCTGCTGAAATAGCTGGGACTTCATGTGTTGTCAGCGCATGCGGAAAATGTTCCCACAGGTGAGCAACTTTGAGTCCCAAGCAGATACTGCCACAGGGAGTGAATTGTTGACGCCTCCACTACACGAGATCCAGTTTTATGACCTATGCTCCTTAGGGAGGTAAAGGGTATTGACTGAAAGATGAGAATCATGCATATAGGCCCGTCTTGCATTTATCCCTTCCTCTTACTCATCTTTTATTGCTAGGTATCCAGACATTCTCCACCATACTTAAGGTATTAGTTCAGAGGCGATGCAACATTATAAGTAGTATAAAAGCATACATTACAGTATCTGATTACAATTAAGAAGTAAGGTATATTAAAATGAAAAACTAGATCATCAGACCCTCCATACAGTGTATTAGATAATAATAATTCGAAACATAATCCCTTAGGGCGGCATATAATCCGCACTCATAATGTATTTGAACAGTCTACGATTATATGAGTAGGGACTGTGCATGTTTTTCAGGTCATGTGGAAGATTGTTCCAAAGATGAGCAGCTGAGTAAGCCAAGCTCTTCTTGTACAAATCTAGCCTCGGCTTGGGTAAATCTAACTGGTTTAAGCGCTGACTACGTTTTTCATTGAATTTGAAAAGTGGCCACAGATACGTTGGAGCATTATGTGACAAGATTTTGTGAGCGAATTTAGCTTTGTTAAATAGGAAGCGCTTTCTAAGGGGTAATATTTTAAGATAGTTATATAGATCTATACAATGTGTTTGGTGTTTATCAGCAACTAGGCGCACTGCACGTTTTTGAAGTGAATGAAGCCTTTTTGTGTTGGATATGGAACAACCATCCCAGATTGTGGAACAATAGTCTAGGTATGTTTGTATGTGAGATGTGTAGAACATTTTCCTTGCCCCCTCATCCAGGAAGTGTTTGATTTTGGCTAATTGGTAAACCGCCGCATGGAAGATGGTCGCATCCCGAAAGATATCTTCTAGAGACAACTGGCAGATGGCAAAAGAACAGTTGGGCGACTGCAGCTGAGATTCAAAGATGTGTGCAAGAGAGACATGAGGGCATTCATTCATAACCCTCCACTCCCGAGACATGAGGGCACTGGACATAAATCCAGCAACGTGGGAGGATGAAGCTGCCGATCGCACCAAGTGGCGATGCTATTTACGGCGCCACCTCAGATTGAACGAAAAGAAGCTCACACAACAAGCAGAAGAGAGTAGAAAACGTCGAAAGGAACACCAGGAAAATATGCAGCTGAAGGCTGTCACCTCAGGGGCACATACCCATGGTCATTTATGACTGAAGGGGCGATTATTATTTATCAGAGACAAGCGTACACAAACCAACATAAATCAATGGGAAAATACCGACGTATGTCTCTTGTACAATAAGCAGGAAGATTAGGAATTGCTAAACGGCGTAGAAAAAAAAGTTATCTTTCATTATTGCCGTGCCAGTAGACAAGTGAAGAAAATCTTAACGGTAACTGTAACTATAGCTTGTTTACTCGATGTAAATAAAAACGAAAGAACCCCCCTGTCGGCTTCGAAAACTTGACGAGAGCTTTACGTCAAGTAGGACTACATTAGTAACCATGTACTAATACGTATAGTGATAATATTGACTTGGTTTGTTGTCATTTGTAGGCCTATATAGTTTTTAACTGTGAATTTACTGAAGCTAGAATCTAACAAACAGAAAGTAATATTAATAAGCAGACGTTATTGAATCATTCTGAATCGCACACCAGAAACCAGCAAAAGGAGTTAGCCTAATCAACAAGTTTCGTGATTTCGTTGTTTGTGGAACACCATGTTGTAAGTATTTTTATGTTGATATAAAATCAAATACTTGTAATGGTTGAGTAAATCAGATATGAAAAGCTTAACCAAAAAAATATTTTCATTGTTGGCCACTTTAGGCCTAAATACCTTGGAGCCACCAAAGACTGGAAGGGAGGCATTAAAGAAGAGTTGCTACCCGAAGAGCGGCAGCTGAAAGACTGTTTCAGGCCATAAATCGAGGATTACTCAGCTAAAGAGAGATTGGCAAGAGGACGAAGATGGCTGTATACCGCTCCACCTATGTCCTCAGTCTTGACAAAGGGATGCTAGTCAGGGCAATGACTACAACCCACAAAAGCCAGCTCCATACCTCAGAAATGAGGTAGCCTATCTGAGGAAGATGGTTGAAGTAACAAGAAGAGACATGGTCCGCAACCAGACGATACAGCAAGGCCTCAGAACCCAGTTCCTATGCCAAAGTAGAACAGTCTCAACAATGATGGTTTGACCATGTATGCCATTGTTATTGTTGTTCAGAATCGATATCATTGCACTCCGGGCAAACCCGTAGGTGCTCAGTCTCCCTCAACAAACGTCAAAGGGTATAAATGCTAGTTGTTCCTGTTTTGCACTGGTTGTACATACACCAGATGCATCCTCTCTTAGTTCATCCCTGCCAGTCTTACTCCTAATGCCAAACTCCAGCAATCTTAGCCTTGATGATTCATCGATTGCAATGTCATTCTCTGATAGGCGATCCTTAATTGTCCTCAGTATCTCTCCCTTGTCCATATCCAGTGCACTTACTATAGGTGCTCTTGAAGCTAGTCTATCAGCTCTTTCATTGCTGCGTACATCTGCATGACCAGGCTAGTAGATCCACACCAGTTCTTGAAGATTTGAGGCTTCTATGGAGGTTTTCCATTCATGCCGGAGCCATCCATTGGATCACCATTCTCATGCTGGAGGTTGTTGTCATGTAAGCCCCCGCTATGTTCAGCAATAAATTCTGCCCTTTACTCTAGCAGAGAAGCTCTACCCTGATTACTCACCACGGATTACAAATCCATCAGTGTACACAATGACATCATTATTCTCAGCATGATCATTTATCAGCTGATCAATTTCCAGCTCTGCCCTCCTATTGGCTCAAGTTCTGCACTGTTTGCCAAGGCTGATGATGATTTGCTTGTAGTTCATCCAGTTCTCACCTGACTTACTCCACTCTTCTCCCTTGAACATATTTTCAACTGTGGTCACCTGTCTAATAGTTGCCTCTATATGCCATCCATGACATCCCCCTCTTTATTCTTGCTCCTTTGATTAAAAGAATAACAGATGAATGGATAAAAATCTGAAGGGAAGACAAGAATATAAGCTGTTCAAGGCTGCAACAAGAAAATGTCTCATATTTGTGGATTTAAGAATTCCCAGTAACATGAAACTTCTCAGACAGCAACTTGGAATGGGCATTTTCGAAATAGGAGAACCTAAGTGTCCTCAAGACAATAATATAAAGCATTTCTTATTAAAGCATAAGAGGTATGAACAGCAGAGAATCCCAGTATTAGATTATTTCTTCTTTGATCCTTAGCCTTCAACCGTCAAAGTAGTCAGTGGCCATCACGCCTGGTGGCATCTTGTAGGGCAGCAACAAATTGATTCCACTTTGCTTGGTTGGTGGCCATCCTTCGTACAGTGCCCCAACTCTGGTTCATTCTTTGCATCTCAGCCTCCACAGTCCTCCACCAAGTTGTTTTTGGTCGGCCTCTCTTTCGTTTTCCTTCAGGGGTCCATAGCATAGCTGTTTTTGTGATGGCATCGGGGTCTCTTCTGAGGACATGACCAACCCAACTCCAGCGTCTGCCAGCTATGATGGTGTGCATGTCCTCTTGCTTGCTTCGAGTAAGCAGATCTTGGTTGATGATGGTATTCGGCCAAAAGATTCTGAGAATTTTTCTTAGGCAGGTTGTGTGGAAAGAGGACAATTTCGACATTTCCTTCTCTGTTACTCTTCCAGCATTCTGCACCATAAAGAAGCACAGAAAGCACACAGCTCTGATATGATCTTAATTTTATAGATTTTTAGATTATTTACAGGCATCCTATTCACCCATAGCTATAGAACAGGTGTTGAGAATAGACAGACCTAGGGTACTGCATAATATACTTACTTACTTAGTTGTTCCTCTTCTACCGTGAGGTGTAGAGGTTTGGAAGAGAGAGCACCATACTATCCTACTATACTATCTACTGTCTTCCTCCTTGCCTGGTTCCATTCTAGTCCTCTGTCCTTCAAAGATGGACTAATGTTGTCCTCCCAGCAGACTCTGGGTCCACCTGGAGGTCTGGATCCCTGGCTCTTAGTTTCCCATGCTGTTCATGGAAGCCGATCTTCTCCCATTCTGCAGACATGGCCAAACCATCTTAGTTGGCTGTATAATATAGTCAGTTATTATTTAACAAGAAAAAAAATTAATTAATAAGTAATGAGTGAGTAGGTATTGGGGGGAGGAGTGAAAGTTTCGTGGGGTTTTTATAAAACATATTACTTATGATCACTGAAAATCAGTTACATATCAAATCTAATACCTCACGCATTTACATGCCTTCCTGTCTTCCTTTTTTGTTTGTTTGGTTTTTCTTATTTGTTATTGTTTTACACCATGGCAAGACTACCATTTTAGGATTAAAGAAAAACATACACACATCCATGCACACACATACATACATATAATTAACTCTTAATATCCGACCGGCCTATTAGGTAGGCCAACGATCGATCCTCGTTTTATGTCTGGCCTACCTAATCTTCTTCTTTGATCCTTAGCCGCCGATCGTCAAAGCAGTCAGTGGCCATCACGCCTAGTGGCGTCTTGTAGGGCAACAACAAATTGATTCCACTTTGCTCGGTCGGTGGCCATCCTTCATACAGTGCCCCAACTCTGGTTCATTCTTTGCATCTCAGCCTCCACAGTCCTCTGCCAGGTTGTTTTTGGTCGGCCTCTCTTTCGTTTTCCTTCAGGGGTCCAAAGCATAGCTGTTCTTGTGATGGCATCAGGGTCTCTTCTGAGGACATGACCAACCCAGCTCCAGCGTCTGCCAGCTATGATGGTGTGCATGTCCTCTTGCTTGCTACGAGTAAGCAGATCTTGGTTAGTGATGGTATTTGGCCAAAAGATTCTGTGAATTTTTCTTAGGCATGTTATGTGAAAAGAGGACAATTTCGACATTTCCTTCTCTGTAACTCTCCAGCATTCCGCACCATAGAGAAGCACAGAAAGCACACAGCTCTGATATAATCTTAGGCCTACCTAATAGGCCGGTCAAATTTTTTAGCACTCATTACTGCATATGTTGCATGCATGTTTAACACCACTTAACAATTAAGTTAAGTGCATTTCATAGATGTTTCATTTCTCCACATTTTGATATATAACACTTTATGTTATCATTATAAATAAATTATTTAATGCAAAATCAGTAAAGTCTTATAATGTACTCTCTGAAATCAGCTCGTAAAAATGCGGTTTTTAAGCACGTATACTAAGAGCTAATTTTAATTTACTTAGTTTACAATAATTGGACTGGAGATATGATGCCAAGTTCGCATATACACAGTTGAACATATTTACATAGAGACACTACATATTTTAATTACTGATATCACCTATCGGAGGTTGAACGGGATATTTTTCTTTAAAAATAAAATGGTAACTAATCCTTCTTTTATTGTTCGTTGTTTTCACTTGAGTTGAATTCTTTTTTTTTTTTTAGTTAAAATTTTCATAATTCCAAGACTGCAATTTCATATAATGATTCTAAGATGTTAGCACTCAGTTGTATGGTGAGTTGACAACAGTGAACACTATCCTCAGAATATGATTTTTTAAAACGTTTTAATAAAAAAAAAAAAAAAAAGAACATTTTTTTCAAAGGAACCTTTGTATGGCACATGATGTAGGTTGAAATGAACAACTGTAAAATGTATGTGATATTTCGCCAAAGTGTCCCTCAATCCTGCGGACAGTTAAGTTGCTCACATTGATGCAGCCTTAATTAAGAATTCAGAGATGCAGCAATGAAGGGTAAGAGTTAGGAACCCTGACCATAACAATGTAGACAGCTTAATTGGCCACTGAATCAATAGACATTTAAGTGAAATTGGACATACCTCCCACTGTACGTCATTTCAATAAAAATGTCTTAACTGTAAATATAATTAACTGTCTGGGTGGCAGAGTTGTTAGAGAGCTTGTTACCTGAGGCTAAGGGACAGTGTTCAAAGCCAGACCATGTCACACTTCAGCCTACCTTGCTGTAAAATTAGGTAGGCCTACCTGACTCTGCTCATGAGTTAGGGAAGGTAAAGGCAGTGAGGAAGGGAATAGGTCATCCCCCTTATAAATGCTGAGACATATTATGTAAAGTCTCTGACACTTCCCTCCCCTACTGCAGTATTTGCTATGGTACTACCTTTAACTAGATCTCATGAAGGACAGCTTAAAGAACTTCTAGAGACAAGAACTGGAGTATTATGCCTCAGAGCATGATATGCAAAACTTTTCACTGAACTGACACAAGTCTTTTTTTTTTTTAAATGCTTTATTCTTGACTTATGTATTCAAGTTGTGGGCAGTAACTACAACCCACAAAAGCCAGCTCCAAACCTCAGAAATGAGGTATCCGAGGAAGGTGGTCAAAGTAACAAGAAGTAATATGGTCCACAACCAGACAGTACATCATGGCCTGGAAACCCAGGTCCTGCAGACCCAAGTGGAACAGTTCCAGTTACAAAAGTTTGGCCACGTCTGCAGAATGGGAGAATTACAACTAACTCGTCAAATATAAGAAACCAAGAGCCAGGGATCCAGACCTCCAGGATGACCCAGAGTTTACTTGGAGGACAACATCAGACAGTTTCTGAAGGACCAAGGACTGAACTGGAACTAGGCCAAAAGGAAGACAACTGATAGAATAGCGTGGCGCTGTCTGTGACATACTTCTACACCACACCACCAGGTAGAAGTGCAATGACTTAGTATAAGTAAGTAAGTAGAATATTTTATTGTCATCAAATAATGTGACTTACTTATCATTCATGATCAGGCATAAATATACATTTTGAACAGTACTAGCCTGAATAAAAAGGATGTATAAAACCCAACCTTCTTATCATTACATGTTTTTTTATATTCTATTTTCAGAACTACCAGACTATCACCATGTTACTGATACATCCATGCTTCAAAGTGCCTTTGATCTGTTTATCAATCATCGTATTCACACTGAGTTCTGTCAGCTCAGGACATCGCCTTCCCTCAGACCCTGAAAATGATGACATCTTTACTGAGGAAGACTTTATTAAATTTTTCTTTTCCAAAAATAATCATGGAGAGAGTGAATTTGTGACCCGTATTTATGCTGATGAAAGCTTTCAGAAGCAGTCAGAATTGATTAAAAATGGCCCAGCTGGCAATATCCATGATCAGGCAGACAGTTATCGTTTGAAGCAGACAAGATTTGACAAGAATATGCAGCCTCTTTTCTACCATGGAGATCTTCGCGATTGGAGTCACAGAAAATCAAAGCATGACATTAGCAGAAGGGACAATAAGTTGGAAGATGAAGATATGCTACATCTACCAGAGCCACCAGTCCAACTTCCTTTGATGAACCTATCATCTTTGATTGAGAACAGGTAAATACCACATGAAGTGATGATGTTTGTAATCATTCAGAACGTTCCTTTTTCAATTTTTAAGCAGCATGAAACCATTATTGCAGTTGTCCCCATTGAGGGAATTTTGTATAAAATCACTTCGTATCTTCTTGTAATGGTAGTTTGACCTAAATTCTGTTAATTTGAAAATTGGTTGGGAATGTGTCCTGCTGCCACAGTGAAACTATTAGAGAATGATGTGACACATGAACTTTAGTCAATACCCTTTAGCTCCCCAGGGAGCATAGGCCTTCAACAAACATATGCCAAGTCCTCCTGTCATGTGCCATCTGCTCAAGTTCTTTCCATAATTTCCTCATCATTTTCACTTCTACATCTAGTTCTCTCCTCCATGTGGACACATGAACTTAGGTAACAGTTTTACAGATTCAGAAGACAGGGTAGTAAATGTATTTGGAAAATAGACCTTTATCAGGTGGAGTTTCAATCCGAGTCCAAAATCTATCAGAGTCCAAATTATTTCAGCAAATCTAAAGTTCATCTGGTAGGTTTTCAAGTTTCTAATGGATTTCACAGTTAGAACATGCATGTTGTGGTTAATTTTTGTGACGGTATTACCTCCCCATCTTTGCAGTAGTGGCCCAACAGTGGCTAAAACTCAAGAGTATCTAATATGGGCTTCAAAGGTGTCTACCTTCGCACAAGATTACTCTTGGCAGAGATGTAAATAGAAGAAACAAAATGCTTCTATCTCCGAGCTAGATAAGGTGCAAAACCAGGCACTTAGGGTCATCATGGGGGAAATGAAATCAACGCCTATAGTGGAGATGGAGAAAATGGGGAGGATACAAGCACTGAGAGAACGCAGAGACACGAAAGTGCTAACACAGGCAGAAAAGTTCTCTGTATGCCGAGCCATCCAATGAAGGACAGATTCCAAAACCTAGCAATGGGGCGACTGAAAAGAAGCAGCTTTATCCACCAGGCCAAACGATTTCGTAGACAAACCTCAGACCTGCCTGAAGTTAATAGCCCTTTTAAGTCTGTGCCAGAACAAACCCCTTGGAGAGAGGAGCCTGGACTACCAGTACACATCTAGACAAAAGTGAAAGGAATATTCGACAGGGATGAACAGAACAGCGTGCAACGTAGGACAGTCACTCTCAGTTTCGTGGATGATGAATACCCACAGGACCTCTGGGTCCGAGTATACACGGATGGGTCAGCACAGAATGCAGTAAAGAATGGAGGAGCAGGAGTGTACATAAAATACCCAAACAACACTAGGGATACGGTCAGAGTACCAACAGGGAAATTCTGTAACAACTATGATGCAGAAGTCCAGGCAATCAAGGTGGCAACTGAGAAACTATTGAACACCAATCTCGGTCCACAGCCTGTAGTATTCCTGACAGATGCAAGATCAGCCCTCCAAGCACTGCAGTCCAGAAAATTGCCAGGTATACAAGCCCTACTTTCTGAACTGTGCAACCAGCGCAGGGTTGCCATGCAGTGGATACCGTCTCATTGTGGAATACCAGGAAACGAGAGAGCAGACGGACTGGCTAAAGAAGGTGCTGCAGACGAGCAACCGGATGTACCAGTTACGTACCATCAGAAGAAAAAGATGATCAAATCTATCAGAAAGCCACCAACATCAACGCAGGATGACTACCAAGCTATGAACAGATCATGAACAAATTGTCATTTTGCGCCTCAGAACAGGACACAACCGCCTCTGCAGCCACATGTATACAAAATTCAAGATTGGCAATTCAGCCATGTGTACATGTGGATAGGCACCCCAGACTGCGGAGCACGTACTTCAAGATTGCCCCGAATATGATATATTGAGGCAAACCCACTGGCCCAGAGAAACAACACTGGAAGCAAAACTATACGGACCTCTGTATGAACTACAAAAGACAGTGAAGTTTATACAAGAAACAACATTGCAGATATAGACAATATATTTCAAGCGAACGAAAGAAGAAGAAGAAGAAGCTTCTATCTCCAGGGAGTCTTCACAAGTTATTCAGAATAAGCGAGAACAATACTGCTTTGGCTGAGTATGTTAACTCTGTAATTCTGCCGAAGCTTTTGTGAAGGATTTATGCACTTATTAATTTCAGCTCGTTTAAGCCCCCACCCCTGATTTACTCAGTGGAATTCTGTTATTCTAGTATAGCTCTGTTTAGAATGTGTGTAGTAAGTTGACTGAGACAAAGATGCAGTAACTTTAAAATGATTAAATCAAAGTTAAATTTGTATAATTACAAATAACAAAATTTAATAATCACTTAAGTTTTAACAGTAGCAAAATAGTTTGAATAGTTATGGATCAAGAAAAGTTATCGTCACGGTCGTTATGGATTGTGAAGTGTTACAAGAAGTTCAAGTGGCAGCATAGATTTGAACTTAGCTGCCAATGACGGTTCTGCTCCTTCAAATGGATTGGTTCTTTTCACTCTGCTCACGCTCGTCTCTGGTCAAGGTTGTTGGGTGTAGCTCGTTTCCCAGAAATGTCAAGGAGAGTCTACCACGTGGGTCCTTCGTCTTAAAGCTTAGATCCACTGTTCTCTTCTTGTTCCAGAGATAGTACTTTCTGCTGGTACCACCGATAACTATGGTAAAAGAATAGAATGAAACGCTCTTCTGAGTATGGCGTTTTCCACCCCATAGTTATGGGTTCCTATCTTCCCATACCACCATCCCATTAACTCAGAATTTACCCTCGATAAGAATTAAATTTATTCCCACGGGAAAAACTTTCTTTACATTTAAATAGAATAGCTTTCATAGTTATTTTATATTTAAATGAAAAGGTTAAAAATACAGATAGAGTCTGTTTACATATACATCTCCACTGATTGAAAAGTATTCACAATATAAATTGAATATGTTTTCATTTATGTTTACACTGATTGAAAAGTTTGAAACTTCCATTAACTTTAAAATGAATATTTTCACATAGACATTTACACTGGTTTAAAGCTTGAAAACTTACATTATTTTTAAAGTGAATATGTTTATTTACACTGCTTTGAAAATGTAAGTATTGTATTTAGAATGTACATCATTTCTTTCATCTTTCCCTCCCTGCTCCATATGGAACCTGGAACTACTTTATGCTGCTAGCTCTCTTTATGAAACTAGTAATAAAGCAATCACCAGCCTGAGCAGTGGTGGTTCATGAATCATCATTCTACACGCTGAGGTTGCCAGCCTCAAATGACTGTGACACCACTAGCGAGTTTCACATATTAAAATTCACATGGTAATATATACATATATATGTTAGTTCACATGTTAGTAATAAAATATGAAATGTAAATCACAACTTACACCAATTCTGGCTCACAGACTTTTTGCTCAGATGAATAAAAGAGACTTGAATCTGCCTCTTACGCGCGTCTGGGGTGTCGTTAATTTAATAAGTTCTCTCTCTGACTTCGTGTGTGGTCCTTCAGTTTCCTCTGTCTTTTTTTTTTTTTTTAATAAAGTTTTGTCTCGTTTTGGTGAGGTGCGTCCCGTTCAACCTAGTCGGTTATATTAGGGCGCATGTCCAAATATAAAAGACCCTTAGGTCTCGTATTAAGGTTTTTCCTCAGTCCTGGTTTCCTTTAAAATAACAAAGAGTAGATCCACAGTTCACTTAAATGCTGAGACATAGTTTTAAAATAACAAAGAGTAGATCCACAGTTCACTTAAATGCTGAGACATAGTTTTAAAATAACAAAGAGAGGATCCACAGTTCACTTAAATGCTGAGACATAGTTTTAAAATAACAAAGAGTAGATCCACAGTTCACTTAAATGCTGAGACATAGTTTTAAAATAACAAAGAGTAGATCCACAGTTCACTTAAATGCTGAGACATAGTTTTAAAATAACAAAGAGTAGATCCACAGTTCACTTAAATGCTGAGACATAGTTTTAAAATAACAAAGAGTAGATCCACAGTTCACTTAAATGCTGAGACATAGTTTTAAAATAACAAAGAGTAGATCCACAGTTCACTTAAATGCTGAGACATAGTTTTAAAATAACAAAGAGTAGATCCACAGTTCACTTAAATGCTGAGACATAGTTTTAAAATAACAAAGAGTAGATCCACAGTTCACTTAAATGCTGAGACATAGTTTTAAAATAACAAAGAGTAGATCCACAGTTCACTTAAATGCTGAGACATAGTTTTAAAATAACAAAGAGTAGATCCACAGTTCACTTAAATGCTGAGACATAGTTTTAAAATAACAAAGAGTAGATCCACAGTTCACTTAAATGCTGAGACATAGTTTTAAAATAACAAAGAGTAGATCCACAGTTCACTTAAATGCTGAGACATAGTTTTAAAATAACAAAGAGTAGATCCACAGTTCACTTAAATGCTGAGACATAGTTTTAAAATAACAAAGAGTAGATCCACAGTTCACTTAAATGCTGAGACATAGTTTTAAAATAACAAAGAGTAGATCCACAGTTCACTTAAATGCTGAGACATAGTTTTAAAATAACAAAGAGTAGATCCACAGTTCACTTAAATGCTGAGACATAGTTTTAAAATAACAAAGAGTAGATCCACAGTTCACTTAAATGCTGAGACATAGTTTTAAAATAACAAAGATTATATCCACAGTTCACTTAAATGCTGGGACATAGTTTTAAAATAACAAAGAGTAGATCCACAGTTCACTTAAATGCTGAGACATAGTTTTAAAATAACAAAGAGAGGATCCATAGTTCACTTAAATGCTGAGACATAGTTTTAAAATAACAAAGAGAGGATACACAATTCACTTAAATGCTGAGACATAGTTTTAAGATAACAAAGAGAGGATCCACAGTTCACTTAAATGCTGAGACATAGTTTTTAAAATAACAAAGAGTGTATCCACAGTTCACTTAAATGCTGAGACATAGTTTTAAAATAACAAAGAGTGGATCCACAGTTCACTTAAATGCTGAGACATAGTTTTAAAATAACAAAGAGAGGATCCACAGTTCACTTAAATTCTGAGACATAGTTTTAAAATAACAAAGAGAGGATCCATAGTTCACTTAAAAGCTGATGAGCTTTTTAAGGATAGCAGACAAAAATATCAAAACAGCAAACAGAGGGCTGCTGAAAGCCTTATAAAACCATTGTATGTTTACATGATTTTACACACATCAGCGTAGCGAAAGGGTTTTATGAGTGTAGTGTCAGTAGTGGAGCAGAAATAGTATTCCGTCTTGAAAAGAGTGAAGTCCCAGTGTTGGAGAAGAACACTGGTATCACATGATAAATACATAATAGACAAACATAAAGGTATGTTTTCAGGCACTCGTAAGAAATAAAGAAGTAGAACACTAGACAACAGAAAAACAACAAAAGTGAGTGGCTTACCCAGGACTTGAACCCATGACCTTCTGTGCGAGAACCCCGCCTAGCTATGCAAGTGAATCACACTATCCTCCCTGCCATCTAGGCATCACCAAAAATGATGCTTCGATGACTGGTCATTAGTGAGAACCACAAGACATAACACCGGAAGTTTACAATGGGCAGTTCAGCCTATTAATGACGCAATCACTTCTGTTGTTCCTCTATTAGGTAGGTTTTTGGTATTGTATAAACATTTATAACACATAAGGAAGGGAAACCCGAGGCCTGTAAACAGTAAATAAATATTAGACAAACATAAAGGTATGTTTTCAGGCACTTGTAAGAAATAAAGAAGTAGAACACTAGACAACAGAAAAACAACAGACGTGAGTGGCTTACTCAGGACTTGAACCCATAACCTTCCATGCGACAGTTACGGCTGTGAAGGTATCTGCTTCAGAAAGTATTCAGAGTAAAGTCAGACCCTAAGTTGCCACCTTCGCTATGTAACTACCTGTGATAATCAAACAATTCAGTAAAACTCAAACTTCAAAAATATAGAATTAATAAGTCAGCGGTTTACAATTATGAATCATTTATTATTTACATCTATCTTTTCTTCTTGTGAAATGGTGGATGATGGAATTCAATGAATAAAATATATTACAAAATTTGAATGATGGTTAATTTATATTCTAATTATCTAACTAAGACAGTCCTTTCTTGAATCTTCCAATTAAGTTGAAAAAAAGTTCATCAAATGTTCTTGTCATACTAGTCTCTTGGCAATGCTAATAAACAACTGTGTATCATCATCACACTAATCACTGTCCTTGACTGTTCACACTGGTTGCAAGAATTTGGTTACATTTATTACTCATCTTGAAAGTCTTATGATTGTCTTCACTGGAATTCCACAGCTATATTAGTGTAGGTCTTTCTCTAGACCACCAACTACTGATGGTGACTAGGGCTGAAATCCTGATGACAATAGCAGAGGCTCCTGTGTTTTTTCAGGTAGCACTTATTGATCTGGATTCTAGACCTCTAATTTATGATGACACATATGAACCCTCTGAGGATAAATATAAAGTCCAGAAAAGACTTGGTTTGGTGGGGATAGCGCTGCCCGGCAACAGATGGTAAAGGTTTCAGCCTTGAGTAGCTTCTCTCTATCCTCCTGTCTTTCTGACTTATGCTGTGCATGTGTTTATGAAAAATCCGCTGCTCCTTTTTATAGGCCGAGCGCGAGTGTATCGGAGGCCAAGCTTTGGTAGCTTAGGCTCAGCCTGTGTCTTTAGCAGTTTCGAGTAAGAGTGTGTGAGCTGTGTTTCAAACCTCTAATTCGTGCATCTTAACCTGGTTATCCATGACTTTTTGATTTATCTCCTTCCATTCCCCAGAATTTCTGCTTTCTTTCTATGTGTAGTTTTCCATAATTGTTTCTGATTTCGATTTTAAACCAATTTTTAAAGATGATCAACACCGCAGCGTTCGTTATATTGACGCCTTCACTTGCACATTTCTCCACAAGTAATCCTTCCATCCACTATTCCTTAAGCATGCATAGAGTTGGAGTTATCCTTCGAAAAATGAAACAACTTCCATCACTTTCTGCCACTGCATTAGCATATACGATACACAAATCCATCTTAGAATTTACACACTTCTTTCTCCTAGTAAACGCCATTACAATATCGATCGGCAGCAGCGAGCTCGCGTCTTTTGATTTGCTGGCACACTTCCCCTTCTTTCTATTAATAACAAAGCAGCGTTTTTACAATTTTGCTACAATCAGTATAAACTTCCAATCCGTGGCAGTAGCCAGTTGTCTGAAAAGAGATTCGTCTTCCTCTTTGCATTCAATTGTTAGTTATCTAAATACGCAGGCCTGTCGACAGAACATAGTTCACAGTCTTTTCCAGGTCCAGCCTCAACTCTGCACCCTCTGGCCAGGTCTGACGTCGTAGGTCAAATAGATTCACTCAAAGATGTGTCTGTTTATGTTGGTTATTATCACTGGTAGAAATGACATAATGGAATTTCTTCTTCTTCTCGAACGCTCGAGGGATTTGAGTTTTCACACTTTACCCGTGTATATTTGGGGGTGAGTTCCAGAGTTTTCATGCAAACCCAGAGGGCTTCCCCAACTCATTGAGCTCAATATTGGTAGAGTTAGTAAAAGATACCAGACCCACTAATTGGCAGTTGATGCAATACCATGAGTTATATGGTCCTCTGCCTTGGAAGGGATCAGTGGCATTTTTATCAGGACAGTTCTTATGTGGCATTAAATATGTGTCGTAAGTTGAAGCTTACACTGGAAAAGATGTTTAAACCCAAGAATATCAAGGTTAGATATAACCTAAAAACTCCGAAAACAGAGCATATATACAGCTTTTCAAACCACTGCAGAAAGTTAGTTCTGCCCCACTAATCAACACAAGTGAACAGCACAACTAGTTGAAGATACTGATGAATGAGAATCGAGACAAAATAAGTAACGTTTAAGATGGATAGAGAAACGTTCTTACAGAAGAAAAGGCAGTTATCTATAGATGGACAAGATATTGTTCTGAGTTATACACACATAAAAACACATAAAATAGAGACAAAAACATGTCTCACAGACATCGACAGCTGTGACCGAGCCGTGGACTGGTCCTATGTAAAACTAGGTGACAGATGGCACGCCTAGTTGTTGTATGTTTAAGTTGTCAGTTACTTTATTGACTCATCTTCTCTTATTGACTGGCCATTACCGCCAGAGATGATGATTCCTGGATGAGATATGGTTCGTTTCTTTTATTTACCCTGGTCTCGTTCTTCCCTCCTTGTTGTTGTTAGATAGTGACTACTTCGTATAGCAGTATTTTCTGATATATAGATATGAGTTTATCCCTTTCTCACGCACCCACTCCACATCCTTTTATAGATCAAACCAACTTGAGTGGTGAAATTCCAAATAAAACAGCTTTATTTACAAAACATAAGTTCCACAATTCTCCAACAGAGTGCATGGTTTAAATCTCCATTTACATATCCATACATCCAGACCCTGATTCAATTTATGTTTCAAAAGTATACTTATTACCTCTTCTGCAGACTCTGGCTTATATGTATATATTATAGTCTGTTAACATTTTATTCTCCTTTTCTTACTATATCCTCAGGACTCTTGCTAAAGCCTCTCTAAGTCCTTGTATACTATTTCTATCCTGTATCAACCTGGTCAGGCTTAACTCTATTAATTGCATCATAATCAAATCAAAATTTATACTTGCAAATCAAACAATGTCAGGTACTTCTGTGGCAGCATTTATACTTACGCTGACGTGAGAGAGCGCATGATTTATCTCATGGATGTCAGTATTTTGCAAAACCCTTGCTTATTTATCCTAGTCTATGACTAAGCCTCATCTCCTTTATATAACAGCCCATCCTGGCTATCTGCTAACAAAAACTATCCACTTTGCATTTTTAATCGTGCCTTTTGCTTCAATGTTCTCTCTTGTTGTACGCTCCCTTAAATGTGATCGTCTTTACCCTCTGATAATATGTTGACCGTATTTCTGAAACATGTCTCTCTTCATATAGTTTATGCATAATAAAAGTCAAAAGTCATCTTACCGTAATTATACAGAATCCAAATACTTATCACAGTTCCTACTATCACACATAGGAGCTAGCCCTATATTTTAAACACAGTTCAATCTAGTCCTCTGAATTGCTACCGCTAATTAGTCTAAAGCTATCTACTTGTTCTGTGCGAACTTCTGTCACCCACAGGTTTCACTTCTTGAAAGCCCGGCAAAACACTCTTGTCGCTTTGGTTACTCAGACCGGATGTAGCGAAATCTGTGAGATAATTGCTAAATTCAGTAAGATTTTAATCCTATAATAATAATTAAACCTGACCGTAAGTGTCTGCTTAAAGTCGTCTCTACGCCAGTATAGCGCTGCCTTTTGTGCAGAAGAAATGCTTATAAAAACGATCCCGCCGTAAAATCTAACCCGCTTTCCTAGTTTCGGTTTTGAGACTTACAATTAACGATCTGCCAGAACTGTGACACCTACCTACCATCTGAATTAACGTACGATTTTAACTTTAACGCCCAAATTAGTAGTAACTCGGACATTTTTCAGTAGTAAGAACGAAACGACTGTAATAATTAACGCCAATACTACCAACGCTTGGCAAAAACCCCTCTTCGTTCTGCACGCGGGACTAATACTATAACCTCTCTGTTGGACAAGTCAGAATACATAAACACACAGACAGTGTTCCATTCTCGCCGAGTAGTGTATTTCTGACGTAACACAACAAGTTAGTTTATTTGAATGGAAAAATGATAGAGAGGGAGGGGAAAAGATGGCCGACTTATGGAAAAGTTGTAATTGACGATTAACAGTGACAAAACTGAAAATCTAAACGACAAATAATATAGCCATAAAAATCATATATATAGATAGCTTAGTGTCCCCTGAGAAATAATATGTTTTAATATACATGGTAGTCTAAATATTAGCAAAGATATTGAATTAATACTATATATCTACGAACACTAAGACGGACAGACTGTTGTTTTTGCTCATTTATCCATAACGTTAGTTGGGGACGCAAGTTTAAAAAAGAGGCATTAGATTGATTCAAATCCGATTGGCTGGTAGAAGAGTATAGGAAGGAGGGTATTGGTTAGGCAACAAAGCTAAATATATTTTGAATACTCACTCCTAGAAGTTTGGAGTTTTGTTTTTTTAAATTTGAATTGAAAAAGCTAGACCTTCGCTGTGATTGGGCCAGGCTAGTAATAGTGGCAAAAGCTTTCAAAGGCTTGTCGTCAGTTGATACAGAAGTGTTTGTAAGCAAGCTGCGTTGAGAACAGCAGTGCTAAGAGTGAAATAATAATTCTTGGCAGTCTGGACCGAGGCACAGCTAAACTTATACCTTAATGCTAATGCCAGTCAACGTATGTTTGTGATATTTCTTTGAATTGTGGTAAGAACAAATTATTAATCTTGTTATTACAACAAAATTTGGTGTATGAGATACTGCTTGATTGGGAAGGTTTTACGACTGAGTACAGAGGTCCCCAGCAGACTTATGCAGGACCTGTGGTGTTGCACACAAGCAGTAAAAATTGACGTGAGTTGTATAACTTAAAATGATTTCCACAGTTACCAGTGGGAAGGCTAACCCACACTATTCTATGGGAGAGAATCATTGTTGCAGTGTCAGAGGCGTTGTAGCCATTAGGGAAAAGAATAGGAGCACTGGTATGAGTTGTTATCTCAGAAGAAAATGGTTGACATGGGGTGGTCAGAGAGATCTGACCCTTTTCTTTTATTAAATTATGCCATGTATTGCTTGTGGAATAATATTGTGGATATGTTGTACAGAATCATAACCTTGTTTCAGGGTTTTTTGTTCTGGTGCTACGTTAGTACCAGAACCCTGGTGAATTTACTGGAGAGAGAGAAAGAAAGTGAAATTTTGCTGGACCAAGCGGTCTACTATACTATACTACACCAGGGACTGTGGCAGTCTGGTCATTCGAGTGAACGAAAGGAATTGTCAGCATCATACTACTTTCTACATCCAGATAAGTGCCTATGTGTTGGCACTCAAAAGTTTGTCCACTGACTTTATTAAAAAGAACATAAAATATTTGATTATCCAATAAATATTCCACAAGAGACTAATATAAAGAGAGGGGATGATGACAACACCCCACCCCCACCATTAGTTACCAGTGTTACTTAGTTTAGAGAAATACATAAATATAATTAGATTATAATAATCCTTTGTATGGACAGAAGATCCATTGTGTTAATAATCTTTATGTAAATAAAACCATAAAATTCATTTTGTTGTTGGTCCTGACTCAGAAAATTCTGAATCAGGGCATAATAAATTGTAATATAGACTGTTACATAATATTCAGCCACAGACTTCTATAAGATATATAATAGAGTGTCAGTTTGTTTGTGGTTGTGGTATTGACTCAGTCCTATATATATATATATGTTAGAATTAAATGTATTTGTAGTAATTTTACTTACACTACAGTACACACCTAGACATTTTACGTAGCTATCATACATACTAGTCAAGAATAAGTCTGATTGAGGTCATAAGGTGGTAGCAGAAAGGTACTCTGATAACTCAACCCAAAATTTGTTATAATCAGGGACTTTCACAGCTGACCTCATTCAGTACTCTAGAAATATTGACTTGATAACATCTGAAACACCAAAATCCACCACATATATTGGGGTCTCGCTCCTGGGATTTGAATTTCTCATAGCACCAGCTATATTGGGTAATTAGCTTTTGGGATTTTAAACTTCTCCTAATACATGTATAGGAATCCCAGATAATAAAATAAAATATATTCTTTTGTGGAATTTAAATACTGGATAAACTGTTGGTGCTTGTAGTTGTTGTTAATTAGAGTTGATAAGTTACCTTAGTATATTGTTAACATTGCTTGATATAACATGGCTGATTTGGTAAAGTTCAGATCTGCTGCTGTGCAGGCTGCCAGAGACATGAACATGGAGGGTCAAGTCTTGATTGACTATGTCACCTCAGAATGTGATAAGTTCATTGCTAGGGAAGAACATAGGTTAACTGAAGAGAGGAGAATGCAGTTAGAAGATGCTAGGGAGATGAAGAAATTAGAGTTAGATAGAGAGGCTGAGAAAGAAATTAAACATTTACAAATTGAGGCTGACAAGGAGGATAGGGCCTTAGAGGCTGATAGAGAGGCTGAGATCAAGAGGCTCCAGTTTGAGGAGAGAAAATTAGAAGCAGAAGAAAAACGACTGCAAAGGGAATCAGAAGATAAAAGATTAGAGAGGGAAGCAGAAGATAAAAGATTAGAGAGGGAAGCAGAAGATAAAAGATTACAAAGGGAGCATGAGTTGTGACTAAGGGAGTTAGAGTTGCAAGGCCATGCTCCTGAAAATGGTCACAGCCCCTCTACCTCTGATGCTACTGTTAGTCAGGGGGCCTCCAACTCAGCTATGGGGTTCCACTTAGATTATTTTGTTGAGAGAGACGATGATATTGAATCATATTTAAGTAGGTATGAGGTATTAGCTACAACTTATGGGCTAGAAAAGGAAAGATGGAGCTTGAAGTTATCCCAAGGTCTTAGGGGAACAGCTTATGAAGTTTTCTCAAAAATGAGCAGGGATGACCAAGACAATTATGACACGTTAAAGCAGGCTCTTTTGTTAAGATATGAAAAGCATGGTGAATTTTACAGTAAAAAGTTTAGAAAGGCCAAGCTACTGTCGGGTGAGACCTATCACCAGTTCTCTGCCCGTTTACAGACGTACTTGGAGAAATGGACTGCTCTGGGGAAAACCCAAGATCTTAAAGAAATGATCCTTATTGAGCAATTGAAAGAGCCCATGGCTCCAGACTTGAGAAAGTTTCTCATGGAACAGGGTGCAGAGAGGCTGGGTGAATTACTTAATGTCGCTGAGAGGTATCAGGCAGCCCAGGCAGAGGTAGCTGGCGCCAAAAAGAAACATGTAGACAATTATAAGGCTGCACAAAACTCTAATAGATTTGACAACAAAGATCAGGGTAACAAGGGTAAAGCAAAATTTTGATAGGCCACGCAATGATTATAAAAATAAAAATCCACAATTCACTGACAGGAAGTATGAGGAAAGAAAACCTTTTCATCAAGGTAGATAATATTGTAGATGGTGTAAGAGGGAAGGACATGACACTGTTGCAACACCGTATGCAACACAATACTGCCCCGGTCAAACTTCACGCCAAAATAACAATCGTGGGTATGCTACAGCATCTAGTCGTCCCATCACAATAGGCAGTCATATAATGAACAGCAAAGTTAACCTTGAACTGCAATGCATGGCATACAACGGCCAACTGTGATATGCGTAATGTCCATAGTTGTTATATAAAAATCACCATATTTATTTCCAATACTCCAGGTACCATACGTAGCGAAAGTCATTAAAATTATATGTCCCGTCAGTCTTCATATAAGCATAAAGGCACACTATTCAGTACAATTGTCAATCTTGGACCACAGGGATATTCAATTCATAAACAGTGAATCCACTCTTCTCCACAATGACCCTTCACACCCTTCCGTAGCTGGTAAGGTTGTAATTTAACTCTGATGTAACAGTGTATGAACCTCCCAGGCCACGGAAGCTTAATACCTTACCCAATACATAATATATGATTCCCTACATGACTATTATAAGTCACAATGGCAGCATCATTCCATGTCTTTTCTGAGTAATAGAACTCAGAACACAAATGTTAGACTATGATTTAGGCATCCATCTTGAATCCTCTGTATATGAAGAACAAATTGTTGTATAGGAAGACTGGGACTGGAACAAATGGTCATGGACAGCTGGTACTTCCTAAAATGTATAGGGCAGGGGTAATAAGGAATTTACATGTTGGAAAACATGGGGACCACGAGAAAGTAGGTACCATTTGCCAAAAGGTTTCTCAAAAATATTATTGGCCAGATGTAACGATATGTATTGAGAATTTTGTAGAAGCCTGCGGCATATTTCATGAGGGAACACCCACACGTGGGAAAATTGTTCAGGACCTAGACACGCCACGGGGCAAACTTAGGCCTGGAAATAAAAATAATTGTAATAAAGTAGGCAACGTGGATTGGGAGCCCCCTTTTCACACACAGTCTTCACTTGAATGTATTAAAATGGCAACTCTGTGTCGAGTACAAAAGGTGGTTTTACCCCAGAATAAGCCAACAATCCCTTGGTCGGAATTATGTGAACTGGGTGACCATAAAAGAGAGAGAAGATCTCTCACAAGGAATTTAACGTGGGGAGAAAACCCCAGGAAAAGAATTGGTAGTGGTAGATTCTTATGTGATGATACTATGAAAAAACGTCCTCACTATAAGGCTTCCAATGGCATGAAAAATAAGTCAGAAAAATTAACGTTCCATATGAAGCCTTGTTGAGGACATGGACCGATGAGAAGGCAGAAGAGACTGTTACCTCATCATATCAATATGTGAACGAACTGACCACTCGTTTAAAAACTACTTGGAAACTGGCAAATGATAATTTGAGACAAGCCAGGAAAAAGCATGCTGCTTATTATAATAAGAAAGCGAAGGATAGGGATCTTGCTGTAGGGGAGAAGGTGCTTCTTCTATTACCCGGCAGTAATAATAAACTTCAAATTGGATGGCAAGGTCCATATACAGTTTTGGAAAAGGTATCCAGAACAAACTATAAGATAGACAAGAAGGGAAAGGAAAAAGTCTATCATGTGAACCTTCTGAAGAAATATCTGGACAGGCAAATCCAGGAAGGAACACACTTAATGGCCTTGTCTATCGCAACCGAAATGAAAAATGACCCTCTCACCTCATTTGAATATCCACTGAAGCCCAGTGAAACGTTTGCTCAGGTGAAGATCAGTACTCACCTGACAAAAGGACAGAGGGAGCAGGTCCAAAAGGTCCTAGAGAAACATACAGACGTGTTAACGGATAAGCCGGGGCACACAAATTTGTTGGAATATGATATGAAACTACTAGACCCAACACCCATCTATATGAGGCCCTATTCTATTCCTTTCGCTAAGGAAAAAGCTTTGAAAGAGGTGATAGATTATTTGTTACAAGAAGGGATTATTTCTCACAGTGAATCTCCTTATAGTTCCAGTGTGGTTTTGTTGCGAAAACCATCTGGGGAACATAGACTGTGCATAGATTACAGGAAACTGAATGCTGTCACAGAAGGTCAGGTGGATCCATTTCCTGATACAAATCAACTATTTGCCAGGCTGAACAAGGCAAAATATTTTTCTAAGGTGGATCTTAGCAAAGGCTATTATCAAATTCCAGTAAAGCCTGAGGTTCGACCTTACTTAGCCTTTAGCACCTCGGAAGGCCATTATGAGTTCAACATGTTGCCGTTTGGGTTGAAAAATGCCCCGAGTGTGTTTTCTAGGATGATGCGAAAAGTGTTGGATCCCCTGAAAAATCCATGCATCTCGAATTTCATGGATGATATTCCTATCGCTACTGAAACATTTGAGGAACACGTTACCTCTTTGAATATGCTGTTTGATAGACTCAGAGAGGCGAACTTGACTGCTAGACCAACAAAATGTTGTATTGGATGTAAAGAGTTGGAATTCTTGGGACATACCGTACATCAGGGTAACATGACCCCTGACCCCAAGAATCTGGAGAAATTGAAAAGAGCACCGAGGCCACAAACAAAAAAAGATGCGCGATCTTTTGTGTCGTTGTGTGGTTTCTACCAAAAGCACATTAAACATTTTAACTCTATATGTGCTCCTCTGACGGATTTAACGCGTAAGGGACAACCTGATACAATTAATTGGTCAGCACAGTGGGAATTAGCTTACCAAGAGTTAAAAGAAAAACTCACAAGCAGGCTGGTATTGAAATTGCCTGACTTGAATCAAGAATTTGTCGTGTGAAGTGACGCAAGCAATGTGGGCTTAGGGGCCACCTTGTTGCAAAGGTCCTCCTCACAAGATGGGGAATTGAACCCAGTCGCTTATGCAAGCCGCAAGTTGAACACAGCGGAGAAAAACTATTCAACAAGTGAAAAGGAATGTCTGGCATTAATCTGGGCTATAAAAAAATTCCAGATCTATCTGTATGGTAGGACATTTGTGGTCCAAACAGACCATCAACCTCTAGTATTTTTGTCACAGGCAAAGCAGGAAAATGCCAGGTTATTAAGATGGTCATTGCTATTACAGCCATATTCATTTACGATTGAATATATTCCCGGCTCTCAGAACGTGGGTGCCGACTTTTTAAGTGACATCCTTATGATGAAAATCAGAAAAACGCGTAAGACTTCATTTGCGCTAAGTTATCTCACAGATTATAACCTGCAATGAATGCATGTTTTAGGAGGGGAGGTGTGTAGCGAAATCTGTGAGATAATTGCTAAATTCAGTAAGAATTTAATCCTATAATAATAATAATTAAACCCGACCGTAAGTGTCTGCTTAAAGTCATCTCTACGCCAGTATAGCGCTGCCTTTTGTGCAGAGGAAATGCTTATAAAAACGATCCCGCCATAAAATCTAACCCGCTTTCCTAGTTTCGGTTTTGAGACTTACAATTAACGATCTGCCAGAACTGTGACTCCTACCTACCGTCTGAATTAACGTACGATTTTAACTTTAACGCCCAAATTAGTAGTAACTCGGACATTTTTCAGTAGTAAGAACGAAACGACTGTAATAATTAACGCCAATACTACCAACGCTTGGCAAAAACCCCTCTTCGTTCTGCACGCGGGACTAATACTATAACCTCTCTGTTGGACAAGCCAGATTACATAAACGCACAGGCAGTGTTCCATTCTCGCCGAGTAGTGTATTTCTGACGTAACACAACAAGTTAGTTTATTTGAATGGAAAAATGATAGAGAGGGAGGGGAAAAGATGGCCGACTTATGGAAAAGTTGTAATTGACGATTAACAGTGACAAAACTGAAAATCTAAACGACAAATAATATAGCCATAAAAATCATATATATATATAGCTTAGTGTCCCCTGAGAAATAATATGTTTTAATATACATGGTAGTCTAAATATTAGCAAAGATATTGAATTAATACTATATGTCTACGAACACTAAGATGGACAGACTGTTGTTTTTGCTCATTTATCCATAACGTTAGTTGGGGACGCAAGTTTAAAAAAGAGGCATTAGATTGATTCAAATCCGATTGGCTGGTAGAAGAGTATAGGAAGGAGGGTATTGGTTAGGCAACAAAGCTAAATATATTTTGAAGACTCACTCCTAGAAGTTTGGAGTTTTGTTTTTTTAAATTTGAATTGAAAAAGCTAGACCTTCGCTGTGATTAGGCCAGGCTAGTAATAGTGGCAAAAGCTTTCAAAGGCTTGTCGCCAGTTGATACAGAAGTGTTTGTAAGCAAGCTGCGTTGAGAACAGCAGTGCTAAGAGTGAAATAATAATTCTTGGCAGTCTGGACCGGGGCACAGCTAAACTTATACCTTAATGCTAATGCCAGTCAACGTATGTTTGTGATATTTCTTTGAATTGTGGTAAGAACGAATTATTAATCTTGTTATTACAACAAAATTTGGTGTATGAGATACTGCTTGATTGGGAAGGTTTTACGACTGAGTACAGAGGTCCCCAGCAGACTTATGCAGGGCCTGTGGTGTTGCACCCAAGCAGTAAAAATTGACATGAGTTGTATAACTTAAAATGATTTCCACAGTTACCAGTGGAAAGGTTAACCCACACTATTCTATGGGAGAGAATCATTGTTGCAGTGTCAGAGGCGTTGTAGCCATTAGGGAAAAGAATAGGAGCACTGGTATGAGTTGTTATCTCAGAAGAAAATGGTTGACATGGGGTGGTCAGAGAGATCTGACCCTTTTCTTTTATTAAATTATGCCATGTATTGCTTGTGGAATAATATTGTATATATGTTGTACAGAATCATAACCTTGTTTCAGGGTTTTTTGTTCTGGTGCTACGTTAGTACCAGAACCCTGGCAAATTTACTGGAGAGAGAGAAAGAAAGTGAAATTTTGCTGGACCAAGCGGTCTACTATACTATACTACACCAGGGACTGTGGCAGTCTGGTCATTCGAGTGAACGAAAGGAATTGTCAGCATCATACTATTATCTACATCCCGATAAGTGCCTATGTGTTGGCACTCAAAAGTTTGTCCACTGACTTTATTAAAAAGAACATAAAATATTTGATTATCCAATAAATATTCCACAAGAGACTAATATAAAGAGAGGGGATGATGACAACACCCCACCCCCACCATTAGTTACCAGTGTTACTTAGTTTAGAGAAATACATAAATATAATTAGATTATAATAATCATTTGTATGGACAGAAGATCCATTGTGTTATTAATCTTTATGTAAATAAAACCATAAAATTCATTTTGTTGTTGGTCCTGACTCAGAAAATTCTGAATCAGGGCATAATAAATTGTAATATAGACTGTTACATAATATTCAGCCACAGACTTCTATAAGATATATAATAGAGTGTCAGTTTGTTTGTGGTTGTGGTATTGACTCAGTCCTATATATATATGTGTTAGAATTAAATGTATTTGTAGTAATTTTACTTACACTACAGTACACACTTGCATAACCCTAGACATTTTACGTAGCTATCATACATACTAGTCAAGAATAAGTCTGATTGAGGTCATAAGGTGGTAGCAGAAAGGTACTCTGATAACTCAACCCAAAATTTGTTATAATCGGGGACCTTCACAGCTGACCTCTTTTAGTACTCTAGAAATATTGACTTGATAACATCTGAAACACCAAAATCCACCACACCGGACTAATTTTTTTTGTCCTTCAAATCATTGTCCCATGATCCGTTCTTGTTTATCAGTCAATGCGATTGGTCCCGCCGTATTTTTACTCACCTACTCCAAGCTCACGCCTTTTCCACGCTGGCAACCCGAAGAGCTGTCCTCTGTAACTTTTTAAAATCCGAGTCATTGTTTTCTCGTGCATTATATTTTCTCTCTGCTCACTTAGCCTGCAAGGGGCGTTAATTATTTGTTGTCTCCCTTGGAGGTTTTTGCTTTAATGTTACATTCCCTTCTTTAAGGCTTACTAGAAAAATCATGATATGCAAATTCTCTACACCATAACTGTGTACTCACAGAAACTATTAAGTCTAAATCAGCCTTATTTTCAGTAACTTTGATTTAAATGGTTCTCTCCCTTTCCCTCTAAGCATAGATGTACAATCTTTTATCTCCAATCTTTAGGACAAATAACCTGTTTCCTTGATTATTTAAATTTTCCAAACCATTTTTCCATACTCTTTTGTCCTATCAAAACCAAATCACTGTTCATCTAAACCTTACAGTGACACAGCCGTCTTCCCCACGCCTGTAGGCACAATAACACACTTGACCATTTCACCAAGCACCTTCTTTATTTCGTGTGAAAATCAATCAATCAATGGATGTTGCTTGTCTATCATTGGGCGAATAGTTCACAGTGTCTCACCGTGCACGCTTCACATTAGATTTATTTACTGCATCTCTTCATGGGAATCCCTGCACCTGCTTTGTCAGTTCTTGCTCGTCTTCAGGTATTTTCAGTCCTGATCGTGGCCCTATAATTTAATGTTGAGACGCCTTCTGAGGTAGCTATTTACATCTGCCTGCAGCTTATGGTTGTCCTGTCATTTAACATTGAGAATCCTTCTGAGGTCGCTGTTTACAGATATTTGCAGCGAATGGTATCCTCATCATCACCTCCTGTCATTCTTATTGGAATATATGTCGTAGATTTTTGATAGGAGAATTAAGACTAGGGTTGGTCCCTTCTGAATAGATTAGAATAAGTGATAGTCACAGTGGGAGATGATAATAGAAATAGATTTCCACGAGTGAGATGGTAGAATGTAATAGAGGCTGTCTCTGAGATCGAGAAATCTTCTCTCTCTCTGCCTATCTTCTACGACAGATTTAGAGGAGTCAGACAGTCTAAACACACACACACACACACACATATATATATATATATTAATATATCTCTATCCACTCACGTGCACGCACATTCAAGTGACGACAGTTAAACACGCAGACGTGGGAAAACTATAACAGTGATTATATAGATATTTTGGAACGAAACTGACCGACTGATAAGGATGGATGAGGGGCTGATAAGGCTGAGCTGGTTCTGTATTTCGTTCAATCGCGAATGCGTGCATCGTTCGGTTTGTAATTTTCAATGAGGATCACCGTTATATGGACTCATTATGTGTTGGCTGTCCAAGAAGACATTCGTTCCTTTCGGAGCTTATTATGATATTATAAATCTTCTCATTGGAAGAGTTCTTCATTATCATACTAACCAACATTGTCAATGCAGCCAAACAGCCACAACGTATCGACATAGATAAGTCTTCACTTTAGAGTCCATGAATTTATTTACAGTTCACACACGAGACATTCACGTAGGTATACATTCACATATAGATCATTATAATTTACTTGCATAGATATTCTTGTCCGTCCGTGTCATTATTGCATTCATGTCGACAGACCATCATGGCTATGTACATGCGCTGCTGGTACCCAGTCAGCCAGTAATGAGCGCATGGTGTCTTGACGAAAATAATCAAATTATTTATGAAAGATCCTCCCTTAACACAGGTTAATCGCAAACCTTTATAAATTCACTTATATATAACCTTATCTATATTGACCCTGAGTCCTTAGATTAATTTACAGCCATATGGCTATTAACAAGCCCAATAGTGGAAGGAGGTAAAAACATGACTTCACGGCTCGACGGACAATGTAACAAGGGTCCAGTAACCAAGTCACGAAGCGTGACCTTATCGACGCTAACACGTCATAATTTGACCGTGTATTTCGCGTTCATTAATCCGTGAAGTATAAAATCAATTTATATTAATTCTATTGACCCTAAAAATGCGCACTGCCAATTCTAGCAGACGATATCAATAAAACTACCGTAACACCGACACGCTGGAATAATTATTGAGTAGTTTAATTATCATAACAAACTTCTCTCACAACATATAAAAATTACATCAAAGCATATACAAATAGTCATAAAAATCAAGGAATTGCTACAAGAAGTGATATACCCGTTGGTAGGATCCTTCCCCTCGATGTATAGCTCACAGTCCCGTTAGAAGACAGTGATAGCCCCAAAGAGACACAGATACATATGATTTTGTCTAATATTTCCCCCTTTTAAGGTATGGACCGACTTGATATCTCTGCTCTATTTTAAGGGAAATATGGTTAGCAATACTTGCATAAAGAAAGTGAAGACAGCAAAATGAGTGCCAAAATACAATAATAATGAATCACTCAGACCTGCATTCACTCTATTCATTCAGCCGCGGATACTTGCTCTCTTGCATACTTACAGCTTTGTTCGCAGCATCTGGAACATAATTCTTAGGGACATTCACATACAGACTCGTCAAATGCAGTCTTGACCAAAAAATCCCCAGTTCCAAAAAGACGGGTTGAAATTCTCTGCTTCAGGGAACGATTCCTTGGGTGTTCTTATTTTTTCGAATGTCTGTCTAAGTCACATTAAAAAATTGTCCAAGCACGAACATTAACTACGAGCACAGTGTCACTAGGTTAGATATTCTAGAAATGAAGAATGTCAGGTCGGTGTCTTCTTTCCGGATAGTACTATATTTGGTCACCACATCACTAGTAAAAACTCCCTCGGAATGTTACTGACGTTAATATGTTACTTGCCACATAGGCTAAAAATGTACTTGAGTTGTTTCTCAGGAAGAATTAAATATGGCGCGGTAGGCCTGTTACTTCATTTAACCTACAGGGTACTTGTAAAGATTATGCCCCCAGGTTTTGTTTTTTTTCAAGGAAAATGTTTTAGTTCTTCAAGATATCACTCATCCGTACTTAACGCTGGCAAAATTTTGGGTTAACCCAAGTATTCACTGAATAGAGGAAAAACACATATAAAATAATTATACATACTAGGGACTCGTTATAACTTACATTTTTAAATGCAAGCGTACAGCTTGACTTATCATTTAAACTATCCCGTGAAATAAGTTATATAAAAAAAAATCAATCAACATGAATTAGGAATACCTACGTATTCCGTCAACACTCATGAGGCATCTAGCATTTATAAGTTAGTTAGAAAAATTATTCTCGTCTGATTATTTAGCAGTAAAATTAAATTCCTTAATAGCCGACTGAGTTTAAGCTAGAAATTATAATTTCTGTTTTCCACTGTAACTCGTCACTTTAAATAATACAGACTATATAAATTAAGCACTCTGCACCAAATCTAACTAGTGGAATATGAAATAAGCGATTATCACTTTAAACACTTCACAAAATATTAGATACTTAATATAATATATTTACCTCAACACAGAACTACAGGTAATCGCACACTTTAGAATTATACGCTGATATATTTATTTGAAGTCTAGAGCTCGGTAAATTTCCGAACAAACTAGGGCTTCGCTATACAGCTTATTCTATTCACGAACAACCTGTCTACTGTGAATTTGGAGAATGAATGAAAATCTAGTTTCAAACTCCAGTAAATACAGTATCTTAAACCAGGACAAAGGGGTCCCAACTTATTTCGCAAACGAAATAATCACCCCTTCTCATCTTTAAACACCTTACATTTAACATTTCCCATTACTAGACGTTTGCCATAACTGACACTTCTCGTCTTCACGCCTCACGCTGACCAGGGCCAACAGTGAGTGCCTTGTCAGATGGGATTTCCAGACAAATGTCTCAAACTGCGCCGAGGAGATGTCGGTTATCGCGCCTCACCTGAGCGCTCAGCCGATGCAACTCGTTGTGGCAGGTGAAAATGCTTTCACATACCTAGGAAGCATAGTAACACCAGACGGCGGTGCAGGCAGAGACATCAATGTCAGAATTAATAAGGCAAGAACAGCCTTCTTTAGCCTAAACAACATCTGGAAGTCCTCCCAATACAGCATAAGCACAAAATTAAGATTATATCAGAGTTGTGTGCTTTCTGGGCTTCTCTATGGTGCGGAATGCTGGAGAGTTACAGAGAAGGAAATGTCGAAATTGTCCTCTTTTCACACAACATGCCTAAGAAAAATTTACCGAATCTTTTGGCCAAATACCATCACTAACCAAGATCTGCTTACTCGTAGCAAGCAAGAGGACATGCACACCATCATAGCTGGCAGACGCTGGAGCTGGGTTGGTCATGTCCTCAGAAGAGACCCCGATGCCATCACAAGAACAGCTATGCTTTGGACCCCTGAAGGAAAACGAAAAAGAGGCCGACCAAAAACAACCTGGCGGAGGACTGTGGAGGCTGAGATGCAAAGAATGAACCAGAGTTGGGGCACTGTACGAAAGATGGCCACCGACCGAGCAAAGTGGAATAAATTTGTTGTTGCCCTACAAGACGCCACTAGGCGTGATGGCCACTGACTGCTTTGACGGTCGGCGGCTAAGGATCAAAGAAGAAGAAGAATGTTCAAATCGGGGGCATCTCTGGTTTTACTGGGTAGTTTTTTTTTCCTGATGGCATGCCCCATTTAGCAAAACCAGAACTGTGACGGCAGAATTAGATAGAAGATTATAGGACTTAGTAATTAGATACAGAGCGGTCCTCGGGATGTGGTTGTTACGGACTAATTGACAACCTCTGACACCAGTTTAGGTTAAGGCTCTATATGCTTTGGATGACCAAGATGTTGCGTGCCTAATCTGATCTTAGAATGTCAAAGTCCGCCGGGTTCATTTATCTATTTTACAGGATTCCGTTGGGCACTACGTTAGTATCGATATTGTCTCTAGTAACTCTTGTGATGCGTTGATACTGGAACATGCTTCATATTAAAATTATGAGTATTGACTGACCTGTCTGTTCTTGCCTTATTAATATCAGCAGGGTGAGATGCAGCGTGTTTAGGCAATTAAGTGTCACTGGTCATTATGATTGAATCAAACAGTATGGAATTCAACTCAGAATACGGCATTTAATAAGACCAGTATTTGACGACTTAAACATGTTTAATTAACACTCTCATGTCATGGGTAGACACAACTATTTAAAGACATAGTTCATAATCACAGTTCATGTACGTGTTGCCTGAGTTCTTATTCATCATTAAAGCACATGTTCACTAATATATAGTTCTGTATAACGGTCAGTTCCTTTTGGCCAACATCCTGTGGCATAAATTCATAGGCTAACTAGACTTATTCCTTCTTCTTCTTCTTCTTCCGTCCTTAGCCACCGACCGTCAAAGCAGTCAGTGGCCATTACGCCTAGTGGCGTCTTAGGGCAACAGCAGATAGGTTTTCTTTGCCATTGTTTCCCATCACGCCTATTGGCGTCTTTAGGGCAACGGCAAATCAATCCATTTGCTGTTGTTTCCGTAATCGAAGTGACTGGCAAACGGGTGATCAGCCCGTTGGTAGACTTATTCCTGTTGCTAGTTTAATGATAGCCCTTTTTCCCACTAGACTTACTTCTACTGCTAGTTTTGCAATATCCTCCTTACGCTAGGCTTACATCTGCTGCTAGTCGTCTAATATCCTTGTTACACTAGGCTTACGTCTGCTGCTAGCTACATAATATTCGTTGACACTAGTCTTACTCCTGCTGCTAGTTACGAATGTTCATTTGGCATACAATGCCAGGCTAATCCGCCATAATTACAAACTGCGTTAATAACGATACGACTTACATTTGATCCAAGAACACACTGCTAAATTGGCTTCCCAGCCACACGTATAAATTCAGTGGACAATGCCACACAATCCTAAGTGGTTATACCACACATATCATAGTGGCTAGGCCACACTTGTAAAACACACTGCCGTTGGGGTCAAAACCCACGATTCGAATGACGTTACTAAGTCCTACGCGTAATGCATAGAGATATGCATTCTATGTCGTTAATATTCATTTGCGGTGTTCCACGGTGCACCCATTCGAGTCAGCCAAACTCAAATGCCTGCACACATGCAACAATCCCCGACATCATCGATCATTAATATATTCACTCATTTGAGGTGTTCCATGATACAGCCATTCGAGTCGGCCTAACTCAAATGCCTGTAAACATGAAACAATCCTCAACAGTGGTACATGGATCGTGTAACACATGCACATATAAGACACACAGTTAAAAGTGCTGGAGGGCTACGTGAAGACCTCACAACAATGAAGAAACGGAAGCTGGCCATGGTAGGGCCACATATCGAGATCACGCGGACTACCAAAGATTCAAGTTACAAAGCTACTGGGTAAAAGAAGACAGATCAGACAGAAGAGGAGATGGATTGACAACATACAAGAATAAACAAATGTACATGTCACGGAACTTCCCAGATCAATAATCGATATCAAAAGTGGTAGCTACTAGTCTAGCGCTCAACGTGTGGCGACCAAGTGATCAACTTTAAAAAAAGTCTTTTCCTTATTAGGATTGCTGAACAAGCAATACAGCTACAGCCTTTCATAAATTGTTATCTTGCGTAGAATAGAAGGATTGAAATAGTTTGACAAGATCACTAATTTGGAACTGATGACAAGAACCAGACAAGTGCCAATGTATCAAGAGATGAGAAGAACACGCTGATATAGATGGACAGGACTGACATTGAAGAAACCTGCTGATAACATTACAGGCAGTCCTTATTATGGAATCCCGAGAGTAAAAGGTAGAGGGAGACCAAGGAACACACAGAGAAGAGAACTGGAGACAGACATGAAGGTCATAAAGAAGGCACAGAATGATCTTGAGCTGATGGTATGGGACAGGAAGACTGCATAAGTTTATTGAAGCCCTATGCTCCTTGGGTAGCTGAAGGGTGATAATGGATTATTAGGATTGCGTTAGCGATTTTTAATTTTCGCGAGGTTTATTAGGTCAGTCTATTTTTACCGAGTGTTTGCAGTGTTGACTGTCTTCTTCTTTTTCTTCTTCTTTGATCCTTAGCCGCCGACCGTCAAAGCAGCCAGTGGCCATCACGCCTAGTGGCGTCTTGTAGGGCAACAACAAATTGATTCCACTTTGCTCGGTCGGTGGCCATCTTTCGTACAGTGCCCCAACTCTGGTTCATTCTTTGCATCTCAGCCTCCACAGTCCTCCGCCAGGTTGTTTTTGGTCGGCCTCTCTTTCGTTTTCCTTCAGGGGTCCAAAGCATAGCTGTTCTTGTGATGGCATCGGGGTCTCTTCTGAGGACATGACCAACCCAGCTCCAGCGTCTGCCAGCTATGATGGTGTGCATGTCCTCTTGCTTGCTACGAGTAAGCAGATCTTGGTTAGTGCTTCTTCTTTTAAATAATCTATATTTCTGATCTTTGTCGCCTGCTCCTGACCGTGGATGACGATAGGTAAACCCCCAAAATGCCCTGTGTTTTTGTGTGTATCGTTCAGTTGTAAAACTGATTCTATAATTATTTTATTACCATTACTGTTTTTACTCAAGATGCAATTACGTGTATTTAGATCTAATAGATTGGGTTTAAAGTCATAAATACACATTACCTGAAATTGATTTGAAAAGCCATTCACGCATGGCGACATTTTTAGGGCAGAAATTAGGACGGGAGAAGGAAAATGGATAGTATATTCCTTTACTTACGGAACGAGCGTCCGATTGACAGAGTGGTTAGAGCGCTGATCTCTCGAGATAAAGGTTCCGGGTTTGAATCACAATATTGTCATGCTGCAGTCAACCCAGCTGTAAATTGGTACATGACTCTGCTTTTGAGTTTGGGAAGGCAAAGGCAGCGAGGAAGGGAACTGGTTACTCCACCTATCAATGCTGAACCTAGTATAGTGAAGTCTCTAACACTTCACTCCCCTAGGGCAGTATATATGGGACTACCGTTTACTAGCGGAACAAAAGGAACTAAGAAACCAAACCTGCTGTAATTATAATTAACCTGTCACCCGCGCATGCAAGTCACGTGGGTGTTAACTAGTCGATGAAATCGCCAGTTATATGGCAATCAATATTAAATACTTCGTGTTATGAGAAAACCTTCTGAGGAGTTTGTCAGCTCATGCGTCATATAACATAATCTGAGTTAAGATAAGTAACTATTATTTATTTATACAGTACTGTAGTTAGAACTGAGCCAACGGAAGACAATCATCAGTTATTTTAGAGTTGAAACGGAACATGTAATTTAATTTTCAGACATTTATTCACTAAGTATAGATGAACAGAAATGGGACCCAAAGATGCAGCAATAGAGAATGCAGTCAGCGACCCATAGCTTGACTGCTTGCGTCAGGGTCAGCGAACCAGAGCTGACCAAGACCCTACTCCACCTCCACGTGGTGGTCCTGGAAACAGGCTGCATCACTGCAGTCTGGCTGAGAGAGTAGGGATCGAAGAGGGAAGGCAAACCCGGTCCCAAAAAATGCCGTGCTGAAGTCGGATGTGTCGGCCGAAAGGTGCAGATATCACAGCTCTGGCGTAAACAGACACAACGCAACCAACGTCCTTTTCAGGACGAACGAGGAAGAAGAAGAAGATGAACAGAAATATCTTAACCCAGAGTCGATAGTTATTAAAGTAAGTGTTCCAGGTATAAAGAATTTTCTTAGTGTCCCGTTACGTTCGTCAGTTACAAATTCCCACCAACCTACAATCTTTTCTTGATGCATTTTCGGGAAATTACTGAAAAGCCGCGCATTACGTTCTGGACAGTGAATTACACGCCCAGTTGAAACAACGCGCATTTCTTCCCATCTGTTCGTGGCTCGGTTTTTTTTTTTTTTTGAGGAATATTCATCTGAGTGTGTTTTTATTTTTATTTTGGACTAAATGTCTGGGTTTTTTTTTAAATTTTCAAATCTGTATTAAGCATTTTGGGTAAGTATGAGTAAGTGTCTCCAACTTATATTTATATTTGGCCATTGAAGCATCATTGCTCATCATAGATACATCTTCTATGCTTTCGTGCCACACTTGGCGTGTCATTGATTTACTTATGAGTGAAAACGAAAATGAATGAAATGGCCACAGGAAAATTAGTGTCGTCATCAGGACTTGCAGAAGAAAGAGCATAACGTAATTATTCCCCCTCCCCCGCATCATGTTTTAGCGGGTTGCTTGCTCGTTGTTTCAGATTTCGTGGGGATGAGACAGAACGAGATGTTTGTTTGGTTTTCAGCGTTTGAAGTTGTAGGGGGAATAACACACTGTCCTCGATTTTCTGTTGCAGGATTTCTGTATTTATTTGAAAATTTGGAGAAGCAGTCTGCTTTCTCCTTCACAACCACTGATTGAGATATGTTGACTTGCCAGAATAGAACTTTTCCCATTATGTAGGCCTACCGCTTGTATGTGAAAACTCTTTAAAAACAAAAACACGTTTCCAGGTGGCAGTCTATTGATATTTTCTTGTGTTAGCGCATGTATTACAAAGTTACGTTTGAAATAGAAACGTTTTTATTTCTGTTTTAGCAACGCCCGTTTATGTCGTCATGAATGAGCGATCGAGCGCTTGCAGAAGCGAAGCGATTGCCATTTGTTTGACCTATTGACGCGTTTCGTAGATGTTTTTTTTTTTTTAATAATATTTTCTTGTTTAAATTCAAGTGTATATGTATACACGTGTAAACGAATAGTTATAATTTTATATTCGGGGGACTCTTATAGAATTTCTGTTTGATATTCACGGCGTCAGACCTAGGCTAGTAGTATTTATATTATACTGTTCTGGCGGCAGACGTGAATTGGTAAATGTTTGGTTAAAGTTATAAAAAGGTCGCCGCGGCCGGTTACACATTAACGACAATCGTTTAGAGAAGTATAAAGTTAGAATGGATTGCTGTAAAGCATATGAGGCGGATAAGTGAATGAAAATGTCTAGCTGCACTACTTATACATGTGTTGCATAATGTAACGATCGCAAGTGGTATGCCTTCTTGTGGCACGCGAAAACGTTTACTGGGGCCTGTGGAATCTTAAGGACTGTAGGATATCATACGAGAGAAGCGTGCTTTCAAAGGATACATAAATAACACATTGGGAGTTCAAACTGGTGTGTGTATGTGCACGCGCGTAATTATTTATTTTAGAAATAAACCATAGTGCCCACAGCTGCTGTTGCAGACGTGTGTTATCGTATGCATCTCGTTTGTTTAGGTTGACCTAGAGAATTGCACAATATTGTAAAACAGTGTATATCGAGAACTAAAATTAATATGTAAGGATCAATGATGGTGTGAGGATAAGGGGTAGTCTGATGGGGTGCTCGTGTGGATGATAGCAGATAATTCGTGGATTGGGTGTTATCCCGGACACTCCCGGGCGTTCTCAATTCTTTTCACCTTGTTAACAACAGGGCAGTTATGAGAGACTTTACTTTTTTTTTCTTATTTGTATGAGTGTGTTGTCGTTTGTGTGTGTTTTTTTTTTAAATTTAAAAAAAATTTAATTTGAAAAGGGGAGAGAACATACACATATATTCACATAATTTTAGTTTTGATTTACTAAATTTAGACTGAGCAGAGGGGGGAGAAGAACTACATTTATTTTACATTTAGATATCGGAAATCAGATTTTATTATTTTGAATTTACTACACTGTGTGTCCTAATTATAACATCAAGGGTTGAACGTGATACGTTGTCTTTAAAAACAGCAACAAAGTTTGTCGTGCCCCGGAAGTGACGCGAATTTGTGATCATCGTTCGTTCTTTCATTCTGTCACAATTTTTCTTATCATTTCAGTATTTGTTTACTGTTCACGATATGTTTCTTTACTGGGACTAGCAATCTATTTTTTTAAAAAAAATGAATAGTATCTCTGTTTTCCAGATAATATTTTCAGTTACCGATATCCATTAAAAAAAAAAAAATGTTCTGTCACGTTTTGGCGAGGCGCCTCCCGTTAAACCTAGACACAAGGTCCGTCTGTTTATATAAGGACGCAAGTCCGAGTATAAACGAAATTGTGGTTTTTTTTATTTGTTTTTGTTTTTCAGAACTGTTTCATGGTATCAATTCTTATTTCCTTACTTACTTAGTCGTTCCTCTTCTACCGTGAGGTTTAGAGGTTTGGAAGAGAGAGCACCATACTATCCTGTCCTCATGGCCTAGTTCCATTCTAGTCCTCGGTCCTTCAGAGATTGTCTAATGTTGTCCTCCCAGCGGACTCTGGATTGTCCTGGAAGTCTGGATCCCTGGCTCTTAGCCTCCCATACCAGCCGTGGCATTCGATCTTCTCCCATTCTGCAGACATGGCCAAACCATCTTAGTTTGGACTGCTCCACTTGGGTCTGCAAAGGTTGGGTTTTTAGGCCTTGACGTATCGTCTGGTTGCGGACCATGCCTCTTCTTATTACTTTAACCACCTTTCTCAGATACCTCATTTCTGAGGTTTGGATCTGTCTTTTATGGGTTGTAGTCATTGCCCATGACTCACATCCATGCGTAAAGACTGGGACACAGGTGGAGCGGTATACAGCAATCTTCGTTTTCTTACCAACTTCTCTTTTGCTGAGGAATCCTCGATTTCTGGCCTGAAAAAATCTCCCAGTTGCTGCTCTTCGGGTAGCCAAATCTCCTTTGATGCCTCCCTTCCGGTCTGCCTTCCAATTCTTGTAAATAGAGTAAATCTAAGGTGTAATATTGTGTACATTTATCATTATCACTAGAACAACTCAAAGCCGTGGTAGCACAGTGGTTAGCGCACAAGGCTTCCTAGCTCGGTGGTCCATGGTTCGATCCCCAGTTGAGGTGGGATGTTTTAGACCGCAAACAGCTCCAGGGTCGACCCAGCTCATGAATTGGGTACCAGAGCAACTCTGGGAAGGGTAAGGCGGCCGGCGTGATGCTGACCACATCACCCCTAGTGTGCCGATGGTCAAGAAAATATGGGCCTAACACCATATTCCCAATATGCATCTGTGACGGTATTGCCTCCCCTGCTTTGCAGTAGTGGTTCAACAGTGGCCAAAACTCAAGAGTATCTATTATAGGCTTCAGTGGAGTCTATTTTTACACCAGATTACTCTTGGCAGAAATGTCGATAGAAGAGTAGTAAAGCTTCTATCACATGGGAGTCTTCACAAGATATTCAGATAAGCGAAAACAATGCTGGCCGTCGCTAAGCACGTTAATTCTATAATCTGCGACACTTTTATGAAGCATTTAGCAATGGTTTATTCTAGCTCGTTAAGCCCCCACCCCTGATTTAATCAGTGGAATTTATTATATATATATATATATATATATATATATATATATATATATATATATATATATATATATATAGAGAGAGAGAGAGAGAGAGAGAGAGAGAGAGAGAGAGAGAGAGAGGGAGGGAGGGGAGAGAGAGAGAGATGTAGTACATTTAAAATAATTAAATCGAAGTTAAATTTGTAACATTACAAATAACAAAATTTAATAATCACTTAAGTTTTAACAGTTGGAAAATAATTTGAATATTTATGAAAAGGATTTTCATCACTTTGATGGGATTTAACTGAATAAAGGAGGTCACTTTTGGCAGCGGATATTTTCACTTAGCTGCCAATGGTAGTTTCTTCTCCCGCTGGGTCAGTTCCTTTCACGCTGCTCTCTCTCGCCTCTGGTCAAAGTACAGGCGCTGCACGTTTCCAGAACGTTCAAGGAGTTGGTTCTGCGTTTGTCTATAGACCCTCTTATGATGGCGTCTCGCAACACGTCAGTCACTTCTACCTTCACTTGGTTCCAGAGATAGTACTTTCTGCTGGTACCACCAATAACTGGTAATAGAAATAGAAATGAAACGCTCTTCTGAGTATGGCGTTTTCCTGACACAGTTATGTGCCCCCCCCCATTCTACCATCCCAAGTCAGAATTTACCCTCGATGAGAATTAAATTTAATCCCTCAGGATAAAACTTCCTTTACATTTAACTCTTTCAGTCCCAAGCAAAAAGGTGGGTTTGGCCCAAACAAAAATGGCCATACCAGTATGTTTTTATTGTTTTTGTTTGGAAATAATTTTTTTTAAATGTTCATATTCATAAATAACAAAAGTCCATAATGGATGGCTATACTTTAAGAAGATATCGTTTTTGAGTTGTCAAAATTAGAAAACAGCCCTAGAAAGGATCAAGAGATACGAAAGCCAGTATACTGGCTCTTGGGCCAAATGGGTCTAGCGGGAAGTACAGTATACTGGCTCTTGGGGCTTAAAGAGTTAAACTGAATAGCTTTAGCTTTACATTATATTTAAATGAAAAGGTTAAACGTACAGATATAATATGTTTTACATTTACATCTCCACTGTTTGAAAAGTGTTCACTATATAAATTCATTTATGTTTCATTTACATTTACACTTGTGGAAAAGTTTGAAACTTCTATTAATTTAAAATGAATATTTTCACATAGTCATATACACTGGTTTAAAGCTTGAAAACTTACATTAATTTTAAAGTGAATATGTTTATAGAGACATTTACTTACTTACTTACTTAGTCATTCCCCTTCTACCGTGAGGTGTAGAGGTTTGGAAGAGAGAGCGCCAGACCATCTTATCGGCTGTCTTCCTCCTGGCCTGGTTCCATTCCAGTCCTCGGTCCTTCAAAGATTGTCTAATGTTGTCCTCCCAGCGGACTCTGGGTCGTCCTGGAGGTCTGGATCCCTGGCTCTTTGTTTCCCATGCTTGTCGTGGTAGCAGATCTTCTCCCATTCTGCAGACATGGCCAAACCATCTTAGTTGGGACTGTTCTACTTGGGTCTGCAGGGGGTGGGATTTAAGGCCTTGACGTATCGTCTGGTTGCGTACCATGTCTCTTCTTGTTACTTCAACCACCTTCCTCAGATACCTCATTTCTGAGGTTTGGATCTGGCTTTTGTGGGTTGTAGTCATTGCCCATGACTCGCATCCATATGTCAAGACTGGGACATAGGTGGAGTGGTATACAGCCATCTTCGTTTTCTTACCAACCTCTCTCTGCTGAGGAATCCTCAGTTTATGGCCTGAAAAAGTCTCCCAGCTGCTGCTTTTCGAGTGGCCAACTCTTCTTTGATGCCTCCCTTTCGGTCTATAATAGCTCCGAGGTATTTAAAGTGGTCGACCTGCTCCAGGACTGTTCTCCCAGCTTAATCTGATGTTGTCTTTCTTCTCGTGATATCACCATGGATTTTGTTTTAGAGCTGCTTATGATCATCCCTCTCTTCTCCAGCTCTTCCTTCCAGGCTTGCAGGTTGAATTGGAGATGTGCCTCTGATTTAGCAATCAGCAAATGCCAGCTCTGAAATACAGACCTGTCTCATCTTCCAGTACCCCACTGAATACTTTCTTGTGCTCTCCTTACAAGCCTTAATGACATCGTCCATGAGGAGTATGAAAAGGTAAGGTGACAGGATATCACCTTGTCTTACACCAGTGGTGGTCCTGAACTTTTCTGACTTATGGTTTGCTGTCCTCACATAATTTCTGCAAGACTTGTAGAAGCTCTGTATAGCATGAATCAGAGGTGCTGGAATGTTCTTTCTTGCCAAACAGTCCCAAAGTTTGCTCCAGGGGACCCTGTCAAACGCCTTTTCCAGATCTATGAAACAAAGATGGATCTCACTCTTATACTCAAGGGCCTTTTCACTCAGCTGTCTGAGTGTGAAGATTAGGTCTTGAGTACTTCAGTTCGCTCGGAATCCGCACTGGACCTCATCCAGTTGTGGCTCAGCTAGGCGTTGGAGTCTCTGCTCTAGGATTCTAGAGTAGATTTTACCAGGGACACTGAGAAGGGATATGCCTCTATGGTTTCCACACTGTCGATTGTCACCCTTTTTGAAAATTGGTGTTATGATGGCAATCTCCCAGTCCTTTGGTATGGTCTTGTTGTAACCACGCTGCCTGTAGAACCCTTAAGAGTAATAGGTCTCCTGATGCTCCCATGTACTTAACCATTTCTGGTGTTATACCATCATGCCCTGCTGCTTTGCCCATCTTGATTTTCTCCAGTGCTGCCTTCAGTTCTTCCATCTTTATGTCATTTTCACCATCATTGGTTTTCTCTTCTGTGCTAGTGGTTGTCATTTCTGATGCTTCACCATGCTCACCATCAAGGAGTTCTGAGAAATATTCTTTCCATCTTTCCATTACTTCTTTCGGGGCAGTAAGCAATTTGCCTTGCTTGTCCTTTATAAATTTGAGAGGGCATTATTTTTCCTTCCTCATGTTCTTTAGGGTCTTATAGAACAATTTCTGGGTTTCTTGTGCATCTTTTTCTAGCTTTTCTCCAAATTCTTCCCAGGACTTTTGTTTTGCTGCTAGCACTTTGTTCTTTGCTTCTGTTCGGAGTGTCACATATTCTCTATATTTTTCCATTTGTCCTGTTGTGTTTTTAGCTCCTAAGTATTGTTTCCATGCCATTGTCTTATCTCTTATTTTCTCTTTGACTTCCTCTGTCCACCAAGGTGTCCTCTTTCTCTTGTTCCCAAGTCGGACTTCACCGCATGCTTCTGCAGCAGCTGTCTTTATGATATTCTTGAATTTATTCCAGAGGGTTTCCAAGTCATCAGGTCGTTCTTCTGTGTTGCTCACCGCTGCAGCAATTAGCCCCTGATATCTGGTCTTAATTTCTGGCTCTCTCAGCTTGTAGGTCCTAATGCTCATTTCTCCCGCTCATTTACTTGGTTTCTTGCGTGATGTTGGGCAGTTCCTAGGCTGAGCAACTCTTTCAGTTCTTTTGATTGTTAGCAGGTAGGGATCTTTTCCAATCTCTGGCCCCCTCCAGACTCTAGCATCCCGGACATATTTGAATGAGCTTCTCCTAACAATGGCATAGTCGATCACTGACTTCTCATTCTTGGTTGGTTCACATCTAGTGTATGCATGTATGCGCTTATGGGGGAACTTTGTGTTTGTAATGATCAGATTCTGCTCACTGCAGAATCTAAGGAGTCGCTTTCCATTGTCATTGAGAGTATCTTCTCCATATCTTCCGATAACTCCACTCTAAAAGTTCCATCCCTTGATACTATCTTTTTGATTTTTGGCCACAATGCAACCCACGCCCCCTTTAGCTCTTTCAGATGTGGGTACACCACTGTAGAGCAGCGTGTTGCCATCAAGATCCATGACCCTTTGTCCTTTTTTCTTTGTTTCCGTTATAGCCAGGATTTCCAGTTTTGCTTTCCTCATCTCTTCCACCAGCTCCTCTTCTTTCCCATTTATACTTCTTGTGTTCCAAGTTCCATAAGTCGTAGTCCGTAGTCCGTTCCAGTTCGTCGCCTTTAGAATCAGTCCGGTTTTCTCTCTTACGTTTCGCATAATCAGGTTTTAAGACAAACAGGTGATTGGCCTGTTGTGCCTTTGCATTGTGGAGGGGCTGCCTCCTTACAGCCTCCATGCAGGCCGCCCTCCTCCTTTTTCATCCGGGCTTGGGACCGGCCTAGGCGGAGTTAGAGACATTTACACTGCTTTGAAAATGTAAGTATTATACTTAGAATGTACATCATTTCTTTCATCTTTCCCTCCCTGCTACATAGGGAACCTGGAACTACTTTATGCTTTTATTTCTCTTTACGAAACTATCAATAAAGCAATCACCAGCCTGTGCAGTGGTTGTTCATGAATCATCATTCTAGATACTGAGGTTGCCAGCCCCAAATGACTTTGACATCCAATAGCGAGTTTCACACATTAAACTTCACGTGGTAATATATACATATATATGTTAGTTCACATGTTAGTTAAAAAATATGAAATGTAAATCACAACTTACGCCAATCCTGTCTTCAGATTTGTTTGCTCAGATGAATAAAAGAGACGAATTGTTCTCTTACACGCGTCTGGGATGTCTTTAATTTTACAATAGATTGCCCCTTCTGACTCCGTGTTTCTTCAGTTTCCTGGTCCCGGTGTTCCTTATTAAAATTTGAAAGAGATTTCCTGTGTTTAGTAAATCTTATCTGGTTCTCCAATAAAAGGTCCGGTTAACAAATAGGAATTATGAATCTAGTCTTCACTCTGGCGAGGTCTGAGATCTTGGCGAGCTTGAAATTCACAGTGAAATAAAACTGCGAAAATGGTCAGCCTATATTCCCCCCTCAATGTTGTTATGAATCTAATCAGAAAGATCCAATCATTTCAAACATGTCGGGTGTGGCACTTTCAAAATATATCCTGCATGAAAAAATTTTGCAAAAGGTCACGTCTCCCATGTATGGTAATATGATGTCTTGCATACACTCTCACAAACACATTTGTAGACTCATATTGTCTAAAATGTAATAAATCCATGATTACTTTTAACCAAGTGACCGGAATCGATTATATCACACTTGTCTGCCCACATGTGTCACACAGATAGTAATCTCGTTATCTGTCGTAGGAGTATGCAAACTCTGGGTCTTATCGGAGATTTAAGCCGATAGCGCTGACCGATGTACGTGTTAATCTGCCGCGCCTATAACCACAAAGCTGGGTAGCACTCCTTGCAAATGTGATATTTATCAACTACAGGGTGATTTGATAAAATCAAATATCTACTACTTAGCAGAACAATAAAGAAAGAAAGAAAAGTGTGATAATTGACAGCACCTACTAAAAATCAGTACCACAAATGTACCGATACTGTCGGAGAGAACCAAAGATCGATAGAGGTCGTCCATTTCGTCACAGCCTCAATGGGTGTGTAACGGGATCCTTTACCCTACCTTACTAGAACAACTCGATGCAGTTTTCGGCCTCCTACCTCTCTGACCCTAGAGATTCCAGAACAAGAACTACACTGTAATGCTAAAAGCAGATTTCCCCAGTGTTTGTCTTACCCAGCGGTAGTATCTTCTCCTCACCCCTTGGTAAGCTTTGGTAACAGCGGGCAAACCTTGGTAAAGGCGGGTGAACCTTAGTAAAAGTGAGTTGACTTTCGTAAAAGTGAGTTTACATTAGTAAAGTGGGTAAACTTTAGTCAGAGTGAGTTTATATTAGTAAAAGTGAGTCAACCTTAGTAAAAGTGAGTTGACCTTAGTAAAAGTGGGTTGATCTTAGTAAAAGTGAATAAACCTTAGTAAAAGTGAGTAAATCTTAGTTAAAGTGAGTAAATCTTAGTAAAAGTGAGTTACACCTTAGTTAAAGTGGGTAAACCTTAGTAAAAGTGAAGACCATTACTTTCCGTGAAAGCAGTCATTGCTGTATGTGAGCACAATAACCAGCTGGCCATCTCTGTATAAAAGGCTGCGTGCGACTCTTGGTGTAATCTATTTATGTTTTCTGTGTGTTATAGAGATAATGTTAGCCTTCACAGATCTGCTGTTGACCCAGTTTTTGACATTAGACTGGCCAGTGTGAATGCCAGCAGTTGGAATATTCAGCATCTGCAGATCTCTGCTACAGAATAGCATGATTTGTCATTTATTTATTAAGGCACTGAATTCTCGCAGACTAAGAGTTTTGGTACGGGAATGGTCCAGAATTTTACGAAAGAAGAAAATCCGATACATTGGGATTGTTATTTTGTTCCTGTCTGTTATTTACCTGCATAGCCATGAGAACCAGACCTCCAATGTGACTGAGGCTGAGGCAGGAGTGGTGCAACCTACGACCAAGGCGCCTGAGGAGAAAAAGCCAGAATTGCCACCCCCAGGGGCAGCGGAGGAGGAGAAACATAGCAGCCTTACCATCTTCTTTATCCTCTTGGTCGTGGGTGAGTTCAGTGTTGAGATGTGTGTCTCTGTGTGTGAGTACAGCTTGATGTGCATGTATTTATGTTGCATTGTGTGTTAGGAAGTTTTGAGCTCATGCCTTTTAAATGGAGCAGACAGGTATACAAGCCCTACTTTCTGAACTGTGCAACCAGCGCAGGGTCGCCATGCATTGGATACCGTCTCATTGTGGAATACCAGGAAACGAGAGAGCAGACGGACTGGCTAAAGAAGGTGCTGCAGACGAGCAACCGGATGTACCAGTTACGTACCATCAGAAGAAAAAGATGATCAAATCTATCAGAAAGCCACCAACATCAACGCAGGATGACTACCAAGCTATGAACAGATCAGAACAAATAGTCATTCTGCGCCTCAGAACAGGACACAACCGCCTCCACAGCCACATGTATACAAAATTCAAGATTGGCAATTCAGCCATGTGTACATGTGGACAGGCACCCCAGACTGCGGAGCACATACTTAAGGTTGCCCCGAATATGATATATTGAGGCAAACCCACTGGCCCAGAGAAACAACACTGGAAGCAAAACTATACGGACCTCTGTATGAACTACAAAAGACAGTGAAGTTTATACAAGAAACAACATTGCAGATATAGACAATATATTTCAAGCCAACAAAAGAAGAAGAAAAAAAAAATGGAGCAGAAATGTAGACAGGGACATACTGATAATTGGCAGGAGATTGACATTTAGGGATAATTGACAGTAGACAAATCCATACATATAATTGCCAGCTGACACATATATCATCATTCATTTCCCTATTCATTCCCCTTGGAGAATGGTCTGACCGCACCCTCCCCCCTCCCCCTCCCCCCAGTGGGTCGCCTATGCCAAAGCATTTATGGTGATCATAAAGTAGTGGTTCTGTGGCAATTTGTTGTATATTATGAGGTTACCAGTTCCATACACAACCTCATATTAGTCATCTTTTACAACACGCCACTGTCGCATAAATTCAAGAATTAGATTTCTAATCTTGTTGCAAAGGAATTCACACTGCGCTTGTGTGAATTCAAGGGTTAGAAATCTAACCAGGACCATGAAGTACTTGCACGTGGAGAATCCCGGAAACAAGTAACCATTGAGTTGCCTGACCAATTCTACAGGGATTGACTCACCACACCAAAATGGCCCACCATGAGCATTCCCATATGTGATGAAACATGCTGAGAACCCAGCATAGCATACTAAGCTTTGGGGAATTGCTTGAGCCCTCAGACTTGACTCCAGCTTTTACCTGGCTGGCTGTGTACAGAAGGATCGAATAATGGATTTGTGACAGGGTAGGTGAACTGGAAGGTGGCTCTGTGCAGGAAGTTATGATTCCTTGAGAGACCCAAACCAGAGCTTTAGCCTTGCATATTTGGAGAGAGCGTCCCATTAGCTAAACGGTTAGAGTTCTTGTCTCTTGCGGTAATGTTCTGGGATTGAAACCTGATAGTGTCACACTCCAGTCTGCCCAGCTGTAAATAGGTACCTGACTCTGCTGCTTGAGTTAGGGAAGGAAAAAGCAGTGAGGAAGGTAACTGGTCACCTCAGCTCATAAATCTGGATCTTATATAGTGAAGTCTCTAACACTTCACTCCCCTACGGCAGTATCTGCCACAGGACTACTTTTACCTTTTTTATTTGGTCCCTGTGGATGGTAGGGAATGAACAGTATATCCCTCCCCCCACCCCCCAGCACGAAACCAGATGTGACTACCCTGGCCTGCTAGGGCAGAATAGAATGCCCAGGACAGAAACTGCAGCTCATGACTCCAGCACAACATGTTCCATAATGGCAAAAGAACCACAGAAAAAGCTAAGATCTGCAATGTAGATCATCATCCTCATCATCATTATTATCACCACCTTTCAGCTCCTCAAGGAGGAGCATAGGCTTTAAACCAACACCTGCCAAGTCCTCCATGTCGCGTGCCATTACATCGAGGTCTTTCCATGCTTTCCTCATCATTTTTCTTTCTGTCTCCATTTCTCTTTCCATTTGTTTTTTGGTCTGCGTCTGCCACTCTTATCCTGGGGAATTCCAGAACAATTTCTGCCTTGTAATGCTATCAAGATGTTTCCTTAATGTGTGTCCTATTCATCTTCAGCGTCTTCTTCTCATCTGTTGTGCCACTGGTATTTGTCTGGTTCTTGTCATCACCTCCACATTAGTGATCTTGTTTGTCATACCACTTCACTCCTTCTATTCTGTGCCAGCTCCCATTTTTAAAAGTCTATAGCTTTTTGGTTGTTGTTTTTGTTGTTCTCCATGTTTCACAGCCATAAAACTGATTTGTCAGTTGTGAATTTAAGTTTCTGTTTTTTGTGTTAGACTTGATTTCTTTGGTTCTCCATATGTTTCCCAATTCAGTGACAACTCCTCTAGCCTTTATATTGATATCATTGTCTGTCTCTCCAACTTGGTCTATATTTCTGCCAAGGTATATGTATGATTCTATATCTTTGGCATTTCTTTAAGTGCAGTATTGTTATAGCTTCCTGCATTTATTCTCATTATCTTAGTTTTCTCCCTGTGTATTTTCAGACCCACTTGCTGTGACCTTTTAAGTAGTATTTTCTTTTTGTCTTGCATCTGATTACGGTTATGGGACAAGAGAGCCAGGTCGTCTGCAAAATCTAGATAGTCAAGCTGTTTAGTCAGAGTCCACTGGATTCCATTTCTGTTGGGTGAAGTCAATGTTTTCATTACCCAATCTGTAGCTAGTAAGAAAAGAATGGGAGGCAAGAGGCATCCCTGTCACACCCCAGTTCTTATCCCAATCGGTTCTGTATATTGTCCTTCATGAAGAACTCTGCATGTCGTGTCTTCATGTGTTTTCTTAATTAAGTTAATGCTCCAAATTAGATAAAGCTAAGGATGATTCAACTTGGCATTGGCCTGAAAAGAGCAACAAGCTCAGTAACCCTAGTTATTGTCATTGTTGAACAGAATCGACATCATTGCACTCTGGACAAACCCATAGGTGCTCAGTCTCCCTCAGCATATGCCAAAGGGTATGAATGCTAACTGTTCCTGCTGCAAGCTAGTTGTATGTACGACTGATGCATCCTTTCATACGTCCGTCCCTGCTAGCTTTATGTTTGATGCGAAATTCCAGCAATCTTAGCCTTGTTGATTCATCTATTCCAGTGTCATTCTCTAAATGATGATCATTAATTGTCCTCAGTATCTCTCCCATATTCATATCCAATGTCCCCACTATGGGTGCTCTTGAAGCTGGTTTGTCAGCTCTCTCATTACCGCACACCCCTGCATAACCAGGCCAGTAGATCCACACTAGTTCTTGAAGATTCCAGGCTTCTATGAATGTTTTCCATTCATTCCATAGCCATCCATTTTGAACCTTCCGAAGCATGGACTGAGAGTCCACAATAACTACCCTGGTTGACAGAGTCTCAGACAGCCACCTCAGAGCTGCAGTAACTGCCTGTATCTCCATTCTCATGCTGGAGGTTGTTGTCATGTAAACTCCGCTCTGTTCGCCCTAGTTAAACAGTAACAACACAGAAACTACACAGGATTCATAAGTGATGATTAAGAACATTTTAAAATAGAGGAATTTAGAAGAAGACATTGCCAGCATGAGCGTATGGTTGGATTTATAATGTAAAACATATGGGTCGTGAAGTTGATTGAAAGGATGAAGAGAAAAACATATAAAGAGGATGAAAGAAGAAGATAATGCAAAGATGGTTAAGACTGGATTTATAATGGACAAGGAAGTTTAGAGAGATGATGAAAAGGTAAAGGGTGTCCTATAGCAGATACTGCCATAGGAGAGTGAAGTGTTAGAGACTTTTTGATCTAGGTCTCAGCTTTGTGAGGTGAGGTGACTGGTTCTGTTTCTCACTGTCTTTGTCTTCCCTGACTCAAGAGCAGAATCAGGTGCTTATTTATAGCTGGGTAGACTGAAATGGGACACTGCCAGGTTTTAAATCAGTAACTGTGCCTTGAGAAGCAAGCACTCTAACCTCTCCGCCAAATGATACTAGAGGTGATGAAGAACAAACATAAATAGAGGATGAAATAAGAAGGTATCAGTGCTACATAGAACCAATCCTAGCACACTGAAGTGAGTCATGAACAATTGGTAAACAAGTAGAAAAAGCACTAAAAGCCTAAGATATGTAGTTTTGAAGAAGAATGTTACAAATATTATGGACAGCTAAAAAGAGTAATGAGGATGTCATGAAGGAGGCCAATGCGCAAAGTAAACTTATCCCACATGTTAGAAGGAGGCAATTCACTTTCTTTGGGCATGTTATGAGAAGAAGGAGGCATGACAACAGGAAAGATAGAAGGAACAAGAGATACAGGATGACAACAGGAAAGATAGAAGGAACAAGAGATACAGGATGACAACAGGAGAGATAGAAGGAACAAGAGATACAGGATGACAACAGGAAAGATAGAAGGAACAAGAGATACAGGATGACAACAGGAGAGATAGAAGGAACAAGAGATACAGGATGACAACAGGAGAGATAGAAGGAACAAGAGATACAGGATGACAACAGGAGAGATAGAAGGAACAAGAGATACAGGATGACAACAGGAAAGATAGAAGGAACAAGAGATACAGGATGACAACAGGAGAGATAGAAGGAACAAGAGATACAGGATGACAACAGGAGAGATAGAACGAACAAGAGATACAGGATGATAACAGGAGAGATAGAAGGAACAAGAGATACAGGATGACAACAGGAGAGATAGAAGGAACAAGAGATACAGGATGACAACAGGAGAGATAGAAGGAACAAGAGATACAGGATGACAACAGGGAAGATAGAAGGAACAAGAGATACAGGATGACAACAGGAGAGATAGAAGGAACAAGAGATACAGGATGACAACAGGAGAGATAGAAGGAACAAGAGATACAGGATGATAACAGGAGAGATAGAAGGAACAAGAGATACAGGATGATAACAGGAGAGATAGAAGGAACAAGAGATACAGGATGACAACAGGAGAGATAGAAGGAACAAGAGATATAGGATGACAACAGGAGAGATAGAAGGAACAAGAGATACAGGATGATAACAGGAGAGATAGAAGGAACAAGAGATACAGGATGACAACAGGAGAGATAGAAGGAACAAGAGATATAGGATGACAACAGGAGAGATAGAAGGAACAAGAGATACAGGATGACAACAGGAGAGATAGAAGGAACAAGAGATACAGGATGACAACAGGAGAGATAGAAGGAACAAGAGATACAGGATGATAACAGGAGAGATAGAAGGAACAAGAGATACAGGATGACAACAGGAGAGATAGAAGGAACAAGAGATATAGGATGACAACAGGAGAGATAGAAGGAACAAGAGATACAGGATGACAACAGGAGAGATAGAAGGAACAAGAGATACAGGATGACAACAGGAAAGATAGAAGGAACAAGAGATACAGGATGACAAAGATAGAAGATACTGGGCAGTTTGACATTAAGGCATGGAAAGAAGTCAACAACAGAGTTGATAAATAATACTGTAGACAGGAAGTTGTAATAATAATAATAATAATAATAATAATAATAATAATAGCCCCTTCAGTCATAACTGACTATGGGAATGCGCCCCTGAGGTGACAGCCCTCAGCTGCTTATTTTCCTGGTGCTCCTTTCGACGTTTTCTCCTCACCTCTGCTTCTTGTGTGAGCCTCTCTTCGCCCAATCTGAGGTGGCGCCGTAAATAGCATCGCCACTTAGTGCGATCGGCAGCTTCATCCTCCCATGTTGCTGGATCCATGTCCAGTGCCCTCATATCTCTCTTGCACACATCTTTGAACCTCAGCTGTGGTCGCCCAACTGTTCTCTTGCCATCTGCTAATTGTCCGTAGAAGATATCTTTTGGGATGCGACCATCATCCATGCGGCGAACATGGCCAAGCCAGCGAAGTCTGCGTTGTCTAAGAAGCGTATACATACTTTGAAGGCCAGCACGTGACAACACCTCGACATTTGTCACTTTATCTTTCCACGAGATGCCGAGGATGCGGCGTAGACACCGCAAATGGAAGGTATTGAGCCTTCTTTCTTGCTTAGCATAGGTCGTCCAGGTCTCGCTGCCATATAGGAGTGTGCTGGTGACGCAGGCATTATATACCGCAGCTTTGGTCTTCATTGTGAGTTTAGAGTTTCCCCAAACACGCGATGTGAGGCGGGCAAAGGTAGCTGCAGCTTTGCCAATGCGGCTGTCGATTTCTGTATCCAGTGAGAGTTTGTCATTGATGGTAGACCCTAGGTATGTGAAGTGGTGCACCACTGCCAATTCATAGTTATCGATAGTGATAACTGGTGCAGCACCCACATCCTGACTCAGCACATTAGAGGGAAGTTGTGGAGAGACATGATCAACTATGCCAGCTGGCATGGTGCTTCTGGAGGAAGAAAATAAGAAGATAGTGTAATGAAGGTTATGACTGGATTTATAAAATGTATGAGCTTGGAAATTAAGAGAGATAATGAACAAACAAAGCGGGAAACCTTGTTCGGATGGTCCTGGATTCAATTTCCCTGTAATCCCATTACTTCTGTCACTTTTCTCTTGTCTAGTTTTTCTACTTATTTATTTCGTACAAGTGCCTGTGGTATACCCCTTATGGTTATTATTTACATAGAGCAGTGTTTCTCAACTGGGGTTCCACGAGAACCCTAGAATTCAGCGAGATATCGTGATTTAAAAAAAATAATCGTCGTTTTTTTTTTCAACTTTGCACACCAGGCGTTGTTAGCGCTCACAGTGGTGGGGGCAGTGACCGAGCAGCCCCTCATGGCAATGCACAATAGGTCCGTGTTAACTCTTGCACATGCCATATTTCATTAACATCTTGTAGAGTAGAAATTTGTGATGACGTTTAAGCTTTCTTGGATATTGTAACAAAAAATATCAAGTAGGAAATTACTAAAAAGGGGAAAAACTTGTTTTTTTTTCTACCCACAGTCCTGACTTGCATTAGAGTTGATTCCCTTTGTAGGGGAATCATACAAATAGAGTAGACTAATAAGCTGGCCAAAATAAACAGATCCGCAGACACAAAAAATCATTCTCTACTCAAAAGAGCAATGACAATTATTATTGGATTATTACATTTATAATAATAATAATAGCCCCTTCAGTCATAACTGACTATGGGAATGCGCCCCTGAGGTGACAGCTCTCAGCTGCTTATTTTCCTGGTGCTCCTTTCGACGTTTTCTCCTCACCTCTGCTTCTTGTGTGAGCCTCTCTTCGCCCAATCATGAGGTGGCGCCGTAAATAGCATCGCCACTTAGTGCGATCGGCAGCTTCATCCTCCCATGTTGCTGGATCCATGTCCAGTGCCCTCATATCTCTCTTGCACACATCTTGGAACCTCAGCTGTGGTCGCCCAACTGTTCTCTTGCCATCTGCTAATTGTCCGTAGAAGATATCTTTTGGGATGCGACCATCTTCCATGCGGCGAACATGGCCAAGCCAGCGAAGTCTGCGCTGTCTAAGCAGCGTATACATACTTTGAAGGCCAGCACGTGACAACACCTCGACATTTGTCACTTTATCTTTCCACGAGATGCCGAGGATGCGGCGTAGACACCGCAAATGGAAGGTATTGAGCCTTCTTTCTTGCTTAGCATAGGTCGTCCAGGTCTCGCTGCCATATAGGAGTGTGCTGGTGATGCAGGCATTATATACCGCAGCTTTGGTCTTCATTGTGAGTGTATTACATTTACAACTTACTGATCACGCTAAGGTACCTTGATCTGTAGATATAATCATTTTTATGCAGGGGGTTCCCTGAGACCTGAAAATTATGTTAAGGATTCTTACAGGATAGAAAAGGTTGAGAAAGGCTAACATAGAGGTTGTGAATTCATTAACTCTTAGTATACGAGCGGCCTTTTAGAAAGGCCGATGATCGATCCCCGTCAATAGCGAAAATGTATAGGTGAATGCATGTTTAAAACCACTGAACAATTTAGTTACGTGCATGATATAGGGGTTTCATTTCTTCACATTTTGATATATAACACTTTAAGTTATCTTTATAAATAAATTATTTAGTGCAGATCGATCATCGGCCTTTCTAAAAGGCCGCTCGTATACTAAGAGTTAAAGATATATATGTCTCTTGAACAAGATCAAGAATTTTTGATTCTTGTCTGTCTGTACTAACCATTTTGTTCAGTCTTTGTTTTGGAAAATATAACATCCATTATGGTTCATTGAACCGTCATGCACACAAGAAATAATCTTATTGATGGACAAGATGTTACAGCATAAACAATTTATACTCAGCAGAATCAATATTGATTTTCTTTTTTATTCATTATATCTGATGGCTAGCAGATGTTACTTGCAATCAATCAGGCAGACAATAAATTAAGCGAAGACACAACTGTGGAATGTGTGTAATGTAATACTTATTACTCACTTGCACATTGCAACATTGTGCCGAATGTAATTAACATAACGGCCTAGAATCTGATGACAAGAATCAGACAGTCATTTAGTTCACTAAACTAGGTCTCAGCTTTATGAGGCAGGGGTTACCTGTTCCTTTCTTTGCGTTCCTTAACTCAAGAGCAGAATCAGGTACCTGTTTACAGCTGGGTATACTGGAGCATGATGTTACCAGGTTTCGAACCATCAGCCTGGTAACTTTGCCATGAGAGGCAAGCACTTTAACCACTTTAATAATTGTACCACTGTGCAAATTTATGTTTATTCATTTTCTAATCATAGTTTGAACACATATACTCAGTAATTGATGCACACAAAAAAATATGTTAGCATTAGCATGCAGTTCTGTGTTGTTTTCTGATGTTTAAATTATGTCATGTGTGGTAAGAAATAGTGAAAGTCATAGATTTTTCTTGCGTGGCTCTGACTATAATTATAATTTAGAAAAATGTCAAAGATGTATTTTCCTTTTTAAAAATGTTGTTGTGCCAAGTTTGAAGATTATGCCCAGGGTAGTAGTAGTAATAGCCCCTTTCAGTCATAACTGATTATATTAATGCACCCCTGAGGTGATAGCCCTCATCTGCTTTTTTTCCTGGTGTTCCTTTCAGTGTGTTCTTTTCTCTTCTGCTTGTTGTGAGAGCTTCTTTTCGCCCAATCTGAAGTGGTGCAGAAGGGAGTATTGCCACTTGGTACAATCAGCAACTTCATCCTCCCAGATTGTTGGATTTATGTCCAGTGCCTTCATGTTTCTTCTGCACACATCTTTTAACCTCAGTTGTGGTCACTCGGCTGTGCTTTTGCCATCTGCCAGTTATCTGTAGAAAATATCTTTGGGGATGTGACCATCTTCCATGTGGCAGACATGGTCAAGTCAGCATAGTCCGCGCTGTCTAAGCAGGGTATACACTGGGTACCCAGTCAATACTTGACTAAACAGTTTCTCTTCTTCCTTCTACACGTCTTGACCATCTTCTTTTCCCTTATTTACATATTAATGAACCTGCACCTCATTATACACATTTGGTCAATCCTCTCCTGTATTCTTTGCATCTAACCATCCCCTTTTTCTTGTACACATCTTGACCATCCTCTTCTTCCTTATACACATGCTAACTATCCTCTTCTTCCTTATACACATGCTAACTATCCTCTTCTTCCTTATAAGCATGCTATCTATCCTCTTCTTCCTTATACACATGCTATCTATCCTCTTTTTCCTTATAAGCATGCTATCTATCCTCTTCTTCCTTATAAGCATGCTATCTATCTTCTTCCTTATAAGCATGCTATCTATCCTCTTCTTCCTTATACACATGCTATCTATCCTCTTCTTCCTTATAAGCATGCTATCTATCCTCTTCTTCCTTATAAGCATGCTATCTATCCTCTTCTTCCTTATACACACGCTATCTATCCTCTTCTTCCTTATACACATGCTATCTATCCTCTTCTTCCTTATACACATGCTATCTATCCTCTTCTTCCTTATACACATGCTATCTATCCTCTTCTTCCTTATAAGCATGCTATCTATCCTCTTCTTCCTTATAAGCATGCTATCTATCCTCTTCTTCCTTATACACATGCTATCTATCCTCTTCTTCCTTATAAGCATGCTATCAATCCTCTTCTTCCTTATAAGCATGCTATCTATCTTCTTCCTTATAAGCATGCTATCTATCCTCTTCTTCCTTATACACATGCTATTGATAAGTCCAAATTTAAGCAAGGGCAGTAATCGTTATGAGTCTCGGATGTACCATAGATTATAGTGGTTATTCCACTTGAACAGCTGTTAATTTATTTAAAAAAATATGAGTGTATCGCATTCGAATCTTCGAGATTCAGAATGCTTGTCACGGTGGCGGAGTTCCACGTGAGATAAATGTTCTAAGCTATTTTTTGACCATGTGAGCGAGAGTTCTCGGGAAGCCCCATGGATGTGATTGGCTGGGGTGTTCAAGGGGAGAATGTTTTTGGTGTCAGTGTGTACCGGGCGAATGCACTGAGGAGATGTAAAGTGTTTTTCAATGTGTACCAGTGTACATGCATTTATGCTGAGATATATTATGTGTGATTATCCCAGATGAGATGTATTAGTTAAGGAGATGTTTCTTGGGCCTTTGAGTATACAGGCCAGTGTTTAAAGATTATGTATATTTTTGAAGAGTTTGTGTCCTGGGCGTGACTGGAGAAGTCAGCCCAGTGTTTTCGAGGGAAGCCCGTACACTGCTTGATGTGTCGACTTATATTATGAGGCCTATTATTTATCAGCAGTCTTCTAGATGAATTAAAGACACTGCTTGATATGTCGACTTATATTGGTGAGGCCCATTATTTATCAGCAGTCTTCTGGATGGATTAAACTGCGTTGAGACGACATATATTGGTGAGGCCCATTATTTATCAGCAGTCTTCTAGATGGATTAAACTGCGCTGAGACGTCATATCTATTTGAGGCCTATGGCTGTTAGTGCTGCCATGTCGGCAGTCTTATGGATGAGTTAAAGAGCGCTGGGACGTCATATATATTGGAGGCCTATTATTTACTAGTACTGCGGGGTCAGCAGTCTTCTGGATGGATTAGATAGCGCTGAGGCCTAATGTTATTTGAGGCCTATAACTATTGGCACCGCGTTTGCCAGTAGTTCTTCTTGACGGATTATTGTTATTATATAATGTGGATCCTTCTTTTGGTATGCTATTATGACCTGTGTAACATGCTGTATTTCGTCTACGTTATCGTGACCGTGTTGTGGTGTAAATAAACTGTTCATTGACTGTCACAAGGCGTTCAACCCTCCATGACTCGTACGTGAGCTATCGTGGCGTGAGTGACTGTTTCTACACACCCTTCACATATCATACACGGTAACAGCACAGCAGTACACACATGGAAAATTAGCCTATATAGCGTATGCAATGAACAAACAGTTATGTAAACAGACAGGAATGGAATGACATACTTTATCAGTTGGAAGGAATACTAAGAATAAAGTGTTCGTTATCAGCTATCTATCCTCGTCTTCCTTATAAGCATGCTATCTATTCTCTTCTTCCTTATAAGCATGCTATCTATCCTCTTCTTCCTTATAAGCATGCTATCTATCCTCTTCTTCCTTATACACATGCTATCTATCCTCTTCTTCCTTATAAGCATGCTATCTATCCTCTTCTTCCTTATACACATGCTATCTATCCTCTTCTTCCTTATAAGCATGCTATCTATCCTCTTCTTCCTTATACACATGCTATCTATCCTCTTCTTCCTTATACACATGCTATCTATCCTCTTCTTCCTTATAAGCATGCTATCTATCCTCTTCTTCCTTATACACATGCTATCTATCCTCTTCTTCCTTATGCACATGCTATCTATCCTCTTCTTCCTTATACACATGCTATCTATCCTCTTCTTCCTTATACACATGCTATCTATCCTCTTCTTCCTTATACACATGCTATCTATCCTCTTCTTCCTTATAAGCATGCTATCTATCCTCTTCTTCCTTATAAGCATGCTATCTATCCTCTTCTTCCTTATGCACATCTTGACCACCATCTTCTTCCTTTACACATCTTGACTGTCGTTGAACTCCTTCTACAAACTTGTCAATCGTCTTCCATTTTCATTATCTTCATAACCCTTCAGCTCCCTAAGGAGCAAAGGCCCTCAACAAATTCATGCTGAGCCTTCCTGTCCTGTGCCATCTGTTCAAGGTCTTTCCATGTCTTCTTTATCCTCTGTTAAGGAGGCTTATGACACAGCCCCCAGAGACAGCTGAAAATAATGTTAGGCTGTTGACTCACCCCTTTTCTTCCAGGACAATCTCGAGATTGAACACCTGAAATGTTCAAACATTAAACAAACTATGGAGAGCTGCACAGGTGGCAGCAGAAAGGTACATGTAAAAATGGTTGATAACATTAATGTTATGTTGGTAAAATCACAGTAACCTTTTATTGGGTATGTTGCAGCTATTTCCATCCTTCTGGTCCACCTTCTTATCCAAACCAAGTTTCACTACATGCCAGATAGCATCGCCATTGTGCTTATTGGTAAGTATGGTGAAAGGAAAATAATAGAATGTAGAGCAGAAGTGAGAAAGTAAATATAGAGTAATTTTAGTGAAAGTAGAGACGAAGTAAGAAAGTAAATATAGAATAAATTTAGAGAATGTAGCGCAGAAGTAAGAAAGTAAATATAGAATTAAATTAGTGAAGGTAGAGATGAAGTAAGAAAGTAAATTGAATAAATTTAGAGAATGTAGAGCAGAAGTAAGAAAGTAAATATAGAATAAAATTAGCGAAGGTAGAGGCGAAGTAAGAAAGTAAAAATAGAATAAATTTAGAGAATGTAGAGAAGAAGTAAGAAAGTAAATATAGAATAAATTTAGAGAACGAACAAACTTTATTTTCAAATTGTTCAGAATTGGGCATGCAGGCCTGTCTTACATTCTGCCCTTCCTCTCTCCGTCATCTTGCATACTGTATCCTTTCAATCGCACATGTATTTTGAGCATTAATTAAGCATACAACATTATCAACGTAAAATAATAGCATACATTTGTAATATCCAGTCATAATCAAATTTAAATATGTTAAAAAAAAATTAATTTAAAAATAAAAAATATAAAAAAATAAAAGAAAGTAATTAAAAAAAAAAAAAAAAAAACAGACAAAGAAACAAAATCTAAACCATTCATACAGTAAATTAAAAATCACTTGAGACATAATCAGATTATGGTGACATATAATAAGAACTCGTGAAATATTGGAAATCTGCTGTTGAATGTCTAAGGACTTTGTATGTTGTCAGCGCATGCGGAAAATTTTCCCGGAAGTGAGTGGCTTTGAGTCCCAAGCAGATACTGCCACAGGGAGTGAATTGTTGATGCCTCCACTATACGAGATCCAGCTTTATGACTTATGCTCCTTAGGGAGGTAAAGGGTATTGACTGATAAATTAAGGGGCTGCAGTAAAACTGGTAAGGAATATAAGTTTATAAACTAATAAAACGGTATTGAATCAGTTTTACAAATAACAGTCTCATGTGAACTGTTATTTGTAAAACTGATTCAATACCGTTTTATTAGTTTATAAACTTGTATTGACTGATAGATGAGAATCGTGCATATAGGCCCATCTTGCATTTTGCCCTTCCTCTTACTCATCTTTTATTGCTAGTTATCCAGACATTCTCCAACATACTTAAAGTATTAATTTAATGGCGATGCAACATTATAAGTAGTATAAAAGCATACATTTACAGTATCTCATTACAATTAAGAAGTAAAGTATATTAAAATGAAAAACTAGATCATCAGACCCTCCATACAGTATATTATATAATAATAAGAGAATGTAGAGAAGAAGTAAGAAAGTAAATATAGAATAAATTAAGAGAATGTAGAGCAGAATTAAGAAAGTAAATATAGAATAAATTTAAATGAACTGAGGAGTAGGTGGAACCCTATAGGTGTAGATGGAGAACCCACCGGACTGTGGTATATGCTCTGGTCTGCACCAATCCACACCCACTTCATGGGTTAAATGCTTTCTTGCCTCATTCTTCCACTGTTTGTCGCCTATCGGGAGTAGTTTGGGACCCCTTACGGTGTAGGTGCAGTGCCCACCGGCGAGTGGACCATGCTCTAGCCAGCACCAACCCAAACCTCAGGCATGGGTTAAATCCCAGGTAGATGAAGCTCGTAAGCCTTGGAAGGCAGTTCATCTAGGAGAAGGAAAACTCTGATTTTAAACCACCTGCTGCCTTGCAGGTAGGCTGAGGACAGTCAAGGGCTAAGGAATGCAACCCTACAGAAACACCTGTTGAAATCGGATGCACTGGGCTACATGCTTAACGAAACAGTGCAACGTACTTCGCCTAATGAAGAAGAAGAAGAAGAAATTTAGTGAAGGTGGAGCAGAAGTAAGAGAATGAACAAACAAACTTGAATTTTAAAGTGTTGAAAATTGAACATGCAGAGCTATCTAACATTCTGCCATTCCTTTTTCTAAAAGTGAGTATTGAGTAGAAATAAGAGAGTGGCATAAAGAAATATGAAAGCAAGAAAACACACAATATAAATAAAATAACGTAATTGTAAGATGAGATAAAGGGAAACAGAAATGTAGAAATGAGATATCGGTTAAAATAAAAAGAGAGAGAGAAAGAATTAGAAGGGAGCAAGAACAAGTAAAATAAGAATAGAGAAGTGAATGCACCTAAATAGAATGAAGGTGCTGATGAATGAATGAGAGAAATATGAATGAGTGGAAGGCTACACAAACATTGTTAAGCTACAAGTATGTTCTTTATTCCCCAGGTGCATTTATTGGTCTTTTTCTGAAGTTGTTCAAATTTGGCAATTGGAAGGTACTTTTGATTTTCTTTACAACTTAGCACCAGATAGGAGAATTTTGCTATAAAATAACTAACAAGTTAAAAACTTGTCTTAAAATATTATATTCTTCTTCCTCGTTCGCTTTCAGACTTCCACATTAGTGACTCTAATAAATGCAGTAGTCGACTCAAGGTTCCTGACATCTCCAAACAGGATAAAACATTATATAAACTTGTAATTACCATTTTGTGGTTCATCATATGGGTTATGAACAAACGGTTAGAAGAAAGAGTTGAGGTGCTAGAAATGTGGATATATCGAAGAGCAAAGCATGTCATATAGAAAGAGGGGAAAGCAAATAAAGAAGTCCTGGAAAAGCTTGGAATAAAAAAGAAGATTATTGAATGGTGTAAAAAAGTAGCAGAATAGCGCAGGAAAAAACAGCATTCTATAAAATAAGAGTATTTTATGCAATAACTCTTTGTCAAGGGAAGTAAGAACGAGAGTTCTTCAGTGTTATATGGAACCAATACTGACATATAGGAGTGAGTCATGGACAATTAGTAAACAAGTAGGGAAGGCCCTAGATGCCACAGAGATGTGGTTTTACAGAAGAATGTTAAAAATACCATGGACAGCCAGAAATAGTAATGAGGATGTCCTGAAAGAGGCCAATGCACAAAGAAAACTTATTTCACTAGTTAGAAAAAAGCAATCCACTTTTTTTTTAAAGCATGTTATGAGAAGAGGAAAGCTGGAATATATCGTAACAACAGGTAAAATTGAAGGAAAAAGAGATAGGGGAAGTCAAAGAGAGCAAATACTGGACAGTTTGACATCATGGCATGGAAAGAAGTCAACAGCAGAATTGGTTAATTGTACTGGAGACAGGAAGTTGTGGAGAGACATGATCTCCTACTCCACTAGGTATGGTACTTGAAGAAGAAGAAGATAAAAAAAATAGATAAAGTATTTTGGAAATATAATGGAACATAACATCTTTTTGAAAACAATAATAAAAGGAAAAGTTGAAGGCAAATGGGAACAAAGTGGAACAAGTGGTGAGGAGAAGATGATCATGTCAGATAGGGTACACATTAAGAAAACAAGTTCATAGCATCACAAGGCAGTCCCTGTTTTTGAGTCCTGAGGGTGAGAGATATACAGGATTAGCTCCATTTTAATGAGGTACATTCCCTTCAACCCATACAACAGGTTCTTCATTTATATTGGACTGATTGTCCAAAAAAATACGAGCTTTTATATTGCAAACTGTGCTGTTCCCTTAGTCTTCTTATGGTACTGTAGATGTTGAAAAAAAAAATTATTCAGGGTAGCTTTCCAGAATGGTAATTTTGAAATACTTTTGCATCAATTTTATATTGTAATGCTGGCAGGAATATTTATCATCTTTGTTGTCTAATCCTTGTCAGTGAACAATGCATAAACACATATTTTTCTCATTTTTTTCTACCTTTTATGAGCTAGCCTAGTTCATTTCATCATGTATCTGTTAACTTCCTTTTCCTTGTCTATATTTTTTCAGGACTAGCAATAACATGTTTTGTTAAATTTTGTTTCCTTACAGAATGAAGAAGCTTTTCCACCAACCATCTTCTTCATTGTGCTTTTGCCACCAATCATATTTGAAGGTGGCTACAATTTGCACAAGGTAAGTCCTCTCATTTGCTCACCGATTCAATGGCTACAGTGAACAAGAAAAATAAAATTATATGTAAAACTTCACCTTGAAGACAGTGTTACTTTTCTAAGTTGTTCCTCTTCTACCCTGGGGTCTAGATGTTAGCCAGAGAGAGTGCATGCTATTCTGTCAGCTGTCTTCCTTTTGGCCTAGCTCTGCCCCAGTTCTTGGTCCTTCAAAGATTGTCTGATGTGTCCTCCAAGCGAACTTTGGTTCATCTTGGAGACCTGGATCCCTGGCTCTTGGTTTCCCATGAAGGCAATGTACGAAACAGATACTCATGCTAAGAATAACAGACATCATCTTCAAACTCAAATAAAGGAAATAGAGATATACTGTGCATGAGAAGAGATAGACGGTCAATACAGTCAATGGGCTGGATGCTATATGGACATAGTGAATATGGCAGACCCGGTGATTCACACAGGTGAATAAATGTGGAAGAACTCATTCAGGTGTGACTATAACTATATACACATCATATGTGGATCTTATTTGTCTGCTATTTTAGCAGGCTTACCTGTAAATGATATCTGTATGAAAGGTGGAAAGTCCTATATCTGATTCTTAACCTTTAGCACCCTGCATTAAAGTGGCTGAAATTTGCCCTGCTGCTGCATTCTTTTTCACAACGCCCCCTTTTTTATAGTGGGTGACTTGTAACGTCTATAGTTTCTTTGTTTCTTGGTCAATTGCTATAATGTTTGGAATGTATATAAATAAATGAATGATGAATCTGATGATATAAGTTTTGTTGGTGTATATGTTAGATGTGATAGGAAGAGAGGAATGGAAAAATGAAAAAAAAAAGGGTTTGTTAGGCATGTACTGCATAAGGCTGGTCCTACCTTTGCAAGCTATCATACTCTCATCAACACTAAGCTCTTTAGAGGGTATATGGCTTTGCCATAGAGGGAGAAGAGTGTCGACGAATAATTTGATTTTGAAAGCTTTGCTGTGGTCAGGGTGCCCTCATGGTGCTGCAGTTGTATTGTCCACTTCTTCTTCTTCTTCCGTCCTTAGCCAAAGACCGACCAAGCAGTCAGAGGCCATCACGCCTTGTGGCGTCTTAAGGGCAACAGCAGATTGATTTTCTCTGTTGTAGTTTCCCATCACGCCTAGCGGCGTCTTTAGGGCAACAACAAATAGATCCATCTGCCGTTGTTTCCGTAATCGGTGTGACAAGCCAACGGGTGATCAGCCCATTGGGCATGTATTGTCCACGAGGTGTAGAAATTATAAGATATCCAGAAGGGGCCCTGGGAATATCAACTTCATCAAAATCGTCGTCAAAAACGCTAGACTTAATACTGTCGTCCCCATCTCCACCATCACCCATATTCTGAGAACTGATATCAGCGCTAGTAAAGCCAACAAACTCCTCGTCATCGGAGTCAGAATCCATTAAAATTTCAGTGAAAATGGCAGCTTGTTCCATGCCGATTGATTTCGATTTGAAAAATGCACAGAAAATAAACGCTAATGTCACAAATATAGATCAGAATAGGAAGTGAACTCTTTCGCAAATAAGATTAAAACTAAACATCCGGGCTAATATGACGTGTACACATGTTATATAGCAGGACACCAACTCTATCCGAAAGTAGCAGCATTGCGCCCACAGCCGACAGAACATATATTACCTCTGGCGCAACGTTGCAACCGCAGGATGCTAAAGGTTAACTGTCATTATTTTTTTGTTTCCATCTCTGCTTTGTATGCTTTCTTTTCATTTTTCATGATTAACTGTTGATAAGGCATCATTCACACAGACGTTTCTAACAAGTTTATTGATACACATATGAAATCTTGCTTTATGTTTCCTCCATAGGGTAATTTTTTCCAAAACATTGGTTCCATCCTGGTGTTTGCTGTGTTTGGTACGGTTATTTCTGCAGTTGTGGTTGGTGGGGGAGTCTATTTTTTGGGACAGGTAAGACTAACATGTTTAGAAACTGTGGTTGTTTAGATGTGTGTAAGATCTTGAATGTCCGTGTAGTTCCCAGGGGTCTGTGATGAGGCAAAGAAAGAGTAGTACCACTGCTGCCTCAGGCAGGTCGTACACATTGACTAATATGAGGTTCTGCATAAGGCGGGTCTGCCATCACCGGTGTCAATACCTTGTCGAGGTATGGCGGCTTGCGTACCCTGATTACCCCCATAGCTATGCCAGTGTGAGTTTTACTCCTGGACGGTTCTACCAAGCTGGACAGGTTTGTGTGGGCAGGGGTCAGACTAAAGCAGGCACCCTGGTCCTCCAGGTTGGGGGTTTTAGCATAGGGCTGACACCCCTGTCTATGTAAAAAGAAATGAAGTTATGGAAACGACAACAAATGAACAAACTTTGCTGCGGGACGGACATCCAGAGTCTGAGGGTTGTATGACTGTCAGTGGTGAAAGCCGAAAGGAAGCCACTGACACGAAAATGGACGTCCTGACCGCAAAGCGTGAAACAAGAATAGGATTTTGGAATGTCAGGACAATGAACGAGACAGGTAAACTAAAACAGGTCACAGCGGAAATGAGAAACTATAGATTACACATTCTAGGGATAAGCGAGAGCAGATGGACAGGGACAGAAAAAGTTAAAACAGCAACAGGAGAAACAGTACTTTACTCTGGAAGAGAGGATGGACAGCACAATAAAGGTGTAGCTATTATTCTACAGAAAGGAATAGAAAGGACATTACTGGAATGGAAACCCATCAACAACAGACTGATAAGAATAAGATTGAGAGGGAGATTCACCAACACTACAATAATACAATGCTACACACCAACGAATGACAGCGATGAAGAGGTCAAGGATGAATTCTATCAACAACTGCAAAAAAAAAATGGAAGACACACCTAGATACGATCTTATCATAGTAATGTGAGAACTCAATGCAAAAGTTGGAACACACAATACATATAATGAAAGAGTAATGGGGAAATGCGGCAGCGGAACAGCAAACGAAAACGGGGATAAATTAATAAGTTTCTGTAGCATTAATAACCTGGTCATTGGAGGAACACTTTTCCCACACAAAGAAATTCACAAATTAACATGGGAATCACCAAATGGTCGGGACAGAAACCAGATAGACCACATTATGATTAATGGTAGATGGAGACATGCATTACAAGATGTGAAGGTAAGAAGAGGTGCGGATGTGGGAAGTGATTGCCATTTAGTAGTAGCAAAACTAAAAGTGAAACTCAGAATGGCTGGACCAACTGTAACTACACAGAAAAGGTTTGACATCAGCAAATTGAAGGACCCCCTTACCAGAAAAGCTTATGCGTCTGATATAAAGAAACGATATCAAATTGCCAAAAGTCAGGAAAAGACATTGACTGGTGATATAGACCAGAAATTCAACACCATTTCAACAATATATAAGGAAAGCAGCAAATCATGCTTCGGATTCCAGGAAAGGAAGAAGCAAAACTGGATAACACAGAAACATTAAACACCATAATGATGAGAAAGGAAATGAAAAGAAAGAAAACAGAAGCAAAGTCCCCCAGGTTAAAGCAACTATATAGCGAACAGTACAGTCAGCTGGACAAGGAAGTTAAATGCCAAACCCATGCCAACAAAAGGCATTTCCTAGACGATCTTGCAAGACAGGCAGAAGAGGCAGCACTGAGAAATGAACAAAGCACAGTATACAAAATAACTAAAATCATCAGCGGAAAACGAGGTGCAAACAATATTACATTAGTAAGAGATAAGCAAGCAAATCTCATCACGACAGCAGAGGGACAGGAAACAAGATGGGCAGAGCACTTCAGAGAAACTCTGAACAAGGAACCACCAGAGACACAGTTGAATGTTCCTGAGGCTGAAAACGATCTAGATGTTAATACAGACATTCCACGAAAAGAAGAAATCATCACAGCAATCAAAGGGTTAAAGAATGGAAAAGCTCCTGTCTATTTAAGACAGACTCTGAGCTAGCAGCAGAACTATTAGAACCACTACTTGCACAAGTCTGGGAAACAGGGACAACACCAATGGAGTGGAACAAAGGAATAATTGTCAAATTGCCCAAGAAGGGAGATCTTGCAGACTGCAATAATTGGAGAGGAATCACTCTTCTCTCAGTTCCCAGCAAAATACTAGGCAGGATAATTATACAGAGAATTTCAAAAGCAGTAGACCACAAACTGAGGAAAGAACAAGCAGGATTTAGAAAGAACAGAAGATGTGCAGATCATATATTTACCCTCAGGAACATTATATAGCAGTGCTCATAACGCCAGAGGGAGCCGCGCTAGCGTAGTGGTTAGAACACCGCTCTGGCGACCGGGTGATACAGGATCAAACCCGGGCGACGGCATTTGAGGATTTTTCGTCGACCGGGATTTGGACTGGATTAACTCGAGACCTGGCGAGAACATTTGAAGGAGTGTCGTCGACCAGGGACTGGCGGCTCCTGAGCCGACCCAGCTGCTATGGGTACCTCCGAAATCGGCGAGTATTTGCCTGAATGGCGAGGGACACCTGTCTCTGTACAAGAAATAAAGGGATACTCACGTAAAATCAATGTCAGGTTAGACATAAATAATAATAACCTGAGATTTCGCCTCGAGTATTAGCGGGCGTACGCAAAAAAAAAAAAAAAAAAAAAAAAAAAAAAAAAAAAAAAAAATAACGCCAGAGACAGCTGTACATTAATTTCGTTGATTTTGAAAAGGCCTTTGACAGTATACATAGGGACAGTTTATGGAAAATACTGAGGGCTTATCGAATTCCAAGCTGCATAGTGTCAATCATAAAAAGCCTCTATGCCAACTTTACTTGTATCGTTGGGCAGAGCAACCTAACCTTTGAGGTGAAGACAGGAGTACGACAGAGATGCTCCTTATCAACCACTCTATTTTTAACAGTCATATACTGGGTGATGCGCCAGACAACAGAGGGCAGTCCAAGAGGAATAAGATGGACTACATTGGAAGATCTGGAATATGCAGAAGACATTGCACTACTAGCACATTCACATCAAGGAAAAAATGGATAGACTTAACAAGTATAGCCAGCAGATGGGCCTGAACATCAATCTAATGAAGACAGAGGTCATGATGCTCAATGTGAGCAACCCTGAGCCCATAACAGTAAGGAATCAGCAACTGGAACAGACAGATACCTTCACATATCTAGGATGCATAGTAACACCAGATGGCGGAGCAAGCAAAGACATCAACAACAGAATGAACAAAGCAAGAACAGCCTTTTTTATTCTAAACAACATCTGGAAGTCCTCTCAGTACAGCACGAACACAAAATTAAAACTATATGAGAGCTGTGTGCTTTCTGTGCTTCTTCTATGGTGTGGAATGCTGGACAGTAACAGAGAAGGAAGTGTCAAAATTGTCCTCTTTCCACACAACCTGCCTAAGACAAATTTTCAGAATCTTTTGGCCGAATACCATCCAACCAAGATCTCCTCACTCAGAGCAAGCAAGAGGACATGCACACCATCATAACTGGCAGATGCTGGAATTGGATTGGCCATGTCCTCAGAAGAGACCCCGATGCCATCACAAGAACAGCTATGCTATGGACCCCAGAAGGAAAACGAAAGAGAGGCCGACTAAAAACAACTTGGCGGAGGACCGTGGAGGCTGAGATGCAAAGAATGAACCAGAGTTGGGGCACTGTACAAAGGATGGCCACCGACCGAGCAAAGTGGAATCATTTTGTTGCTGCCCTACAAGACGCCCCCAGGCGTAATGGCCACTGACTGTCCTTATGGTCAGCGTCTAAGGATAAAAGAAGAAAAGATAAGGGTGGTAACTTCATCCTGTAAAGCAATGTGCACGATAATTTTTATTATTTTTTCAGACATCACATAAGCTGCACTTGAGTCCTGTCTAGCTAGTTCTATCCTGCCCCCTTTAATCAGTTTAACACTATAACAAATACATTGCCAAGAAGATATTGAAATATCCTTCTGTGAATCAAAAATAGGCTATTAACTCATAAAGGACAAGAGACTAGTACTTGGGGCCAATTTTCACAGAGTTTGTGACAGGGGGCATTTTTTCAGGACCAGTATCTTTGGACTAAGTTTTTGCTCCGTCTTGTGCGAATGTTAGATTTTATTAATCCTCATTCAATTTCCATTACAACTATGCATAATAATACCATATTTTAAAAACATAAACTAGGACAGATCCAACTCTTAAACTTTAATGCTATTTGAAAACTCGAAATGACAGAAAATTCCATACGTCAAACAAGAGGGTTTCTGCTGCTTCTTGTACCATTTGTCCCTTGTTCGTTCAATGTCCGAACATTCCAGGTAGCAAATCAAGAGATTCTCCTAGAAGAAAGAAGGTTAGTCAGCAACACAGACTCCTCTTGGCTTTCTCTATATTGTGTCACGTGCCTCACTGCCTGAGAACCTTTTTCTGTCTTAGATGGCTGAGTTTGATTTTCCTTAGTTGACCTGTCCATTATTTGTTGAAGTTTTTGTGGTTGAACATTTTTTACAGAATGGGGTAACAAGCCACATGCCCAGCCCTTCTTAGTCACTTTTTAACGACATGGGACACAAAGTCTTGGCGTAAGTTTGATGAAGGCCTATGCTGCTTTAGAGGTTGAAAGGTGAAGAAGAAAAAAAGGGAAAACCACTACGTCTTTTAAGAGTTAACATAAATTACTAAAAGTCATATAGAAATGTCTGTTGTGGTGATCAGATGAAAGTCTATGTCTATGACTACTTTGTTTGTAAGGAAACTACCCAGCAACACTGTCAGTCAATAAAAATACACACAAATTCAGCTATAGTACTGTTCTTTTACCACTAGTTTCTGGGAGCCGCGCTAGCATAGTGGTTGCCACACTGCGCTGGCGACAGAGTGACTCAGGATCTAACCCCGGGCGAGGACATTTGAAGATTTTTCGTCGACCGGGATTTGGACTGGATTAACTCTAACCCTGGCGAAGACGTTTGAAAGAGTGTCATCGACCAGGGACTGGCGGCTCCTGAGCCGACCCAGCTCTAATGGGTACCTCCGAAATAGGCGAGTATCTGCCTGAATGGCGAGGGACACCTGTGTCTGTATAAGAAAAAGGGATACTCACATAAAAATCAGTTTCAGGTTAGACATACTAATCTGAGATTTCGCCTCGAGTAATAGCGAGCGTACGAAAAAAAAAACCCCACTAGTTTAAATGATTTAAACCAGCTTATGGCCAGATATTTTCTAAATTTTAGTTCAAATTTGAACTCTTACCAAGCAGGTCATAGAAATTTCTGTACTGTAATCTGAAACACCATGCAGCTCATGGGGTAGAAGGAGTTAAAAGCAGTTTGACAGATTCAAATATTTTTTCTTGTCACATAATTATATCAGAATATTCAATTCAGATGTCAGGTCAATCCTATTGTATGGCTGTGAAACAAGGAGAACAACAAAAATAACAACCAAAAAGCTACAGACTTTCATAAATGGGTGCTTGCATAGAATAGGAGGTTTAAAGTGGTATGATAAGATCACCAATGTGGAACTGATGACAAGAACCAGACAAGTGCCAGTGGAACAAGAGATGAGAAGAAGACACTGGAGATGGATAGGACACATAACGAGAAAACCTGTTGATATGAATCAACAATACCAGGCAGTCCTTGTTCTGGAATCCCTAGAGTAAGAGAGATAGAGCAAGACCATTGCACACATGGAGAAGAGGACTGGAGATAGATATGACGGGCACAAAGAAAGCATGGAAAGACCTGGAGCTGATGGCACGGGACAGGAAGACTTGGCATAAGTTTGTTGAAGGCCTTTGCTCCTTGGTGAGCTGAAGGGTGATGGTGATGATAAATTATGCACACTTCCCTACTATTCACGGTGATCTGAGAATATAAAAAAAAACATCACTTGATCTTTTCTGAAGTTATTTATTGACTATGTAAAATTGGACTTTTCCAGGCAGAGGTAGCCTACCAGTTAGATTTTGTGGAGAGTTTTGCATTTGGATCTTTAGTGTCTGCTGTGGACCCAGTTGCCACATTGGCAATATTCCAGGCCCTGGATGTTGACCCCATTTTGTACATGTTGGTATTTGGGGAGTCCATGCTTAATGATGCAGTGTCCATTGTGCTAACCTCGTACGTAACATTTTACTACTATTTGTATTGGTTGTATTAGTGATTTAAAGGACAGTTGGGTGACTGTAGCTGAGGTTCAGAGATATGTGCAAGAGAGACATGAGGGCACTGGACCCAGCAACATGGCAGGATGAAGCTGCCATTTGCACCAAGTGGTGATGCTCTCTATGGCGCCACCTCAGACTGGGCTAAATGAAGCTCTCACGACAAGCAGAAGAGAGGAGAAAATGTCAAAAGGAACACTAGGAAAATCAGCAGCTGAGGTTTGTCACCTCGGGTGCATTCCTATAGTCAGTTATGACTCAAGGGGCTATTATTATTATTATTATTGATTTGTGTTGTTTAGTTTAAAAAAATGTTTTTTCTTATATGTACTTGCATTAACATTCAAAAATGTCTGAAAGGCAGAAAACCATTGGCCAGATAAAAAATATATGGAGTGAGGCATGTTACCACAATATTTTTTTAGGCTGTTTATTGTATGTTATCATTGTACCCAATTGTTTAATCTTTTCTATTATATATTACCACAGCATTTGTTTAGGCTGTTCTTTGTATGTTCTTGTTGTGCTTGATTATTTAGCTGTTCCAATGCATGTAACCACTATTTGTTTAGGTTGTCCGATGATGGTATCATTGTATGTTGCCACTGTGTTTGTTTAGGTTGTCCATTGTATATTACCACTGTATTTATTTAGGTTGTCCATTGTATGTTACCAGTGTGTTTATTTAGGTTGTCCATTGTATGTTACCAATGTGTTTATTTAGGTTGTCCATTGTATATTACCACTGTATTTATTTACGTTGTCCATTGTATGTTACCAGTGCTTTTATTTAGGTTGTCTGTTGTATGTTACCAATGTGATTATTTAGCTTGTCCATTGTATGTTACCACTGTTTGTGTTTGGGTTGTCCATTGTATGTTAACAAGGTGTTTATTTAGTTTGTCCATTTTATGTTACCACTGTATTTATTTAGGTTGTCCATTGTATGTTACCAATTGTCACGAAGTGGATTTAATTATAGAGTTATGTCTGAGTGTAAGACAAGACCCTAGTATGAGAAAAGACCGAGAAGATAGATTTTGATGTTAAATGACAGTGAATGTGGAAAGATGAGACTATTGGCTTCGAGGGTGAGAACCTCGATTGACTCTCCCTCGCCACTCGTGACTTCAATAATAGCTATAGACTCACCACCTCTGACTACCTTTAAAAAAGGAGATAAGGTTTAACTAAAACCACAGACACACTATACAGACAAATATGTACGTACAGTATAGTTAGATATTTAGATATATATATATATATATATATATATATATATATATATATATATATATATATATATATATATATATATATATATATATATATATATATATATATATATCTAAATATCTAACTATATATATATATATATATATATATATATAGAGAGAGAGAGAGAGAGAGAAAGAGAGAGACTGATCCAGTATGAAGTTTATAGTTTATTTACACCACAAAATAAAGTACATATCAAATAAATAAAGTGCGAGTTCGCACACCTGAAAAGAACAAACAATTAAAATGATTACAAATGGTAAACCCACATTGTCACCCTCCCCTCAACCTGCAGGAAAGAAAGTTAATGGTTAAACAAATGAATTTACTCGGTGGGGTCTCTAACTTCAGAGCCACCATTACTAACTATCCTAAGGTTACCACTGTCACTGTCCTGCTGACGATGACTAAATTAACTGCCTACACAGTTAGAAACGCTGTAGGCGATATACACGCCACTAACTAACACCACTGTCTAACTGTAGACCTAACTAACTGCCTACACCGAAAGCTGATTTGAACTTTTCAAAGTCCTACACAATCTGAATGACTAATTTATAATTCTATCTCTGTTCAGTGTCTGTCTGACACTCCTGGTTCTTACTGAGAGGCTTCTCCGCTACGCCCCTTCTCTCTCTAGTGCATTTGGAAGGAATTTTGACCCTCTCTCCTCCAAACGAATATTGTAGCTGATGACTTGGGTTTTTAGACTAGATACTTGGGATGTAGCTGATTCAATGCTGACAAACTTAATTCACTGCCTGGTTACCCCTCTTTGGGTTTAGGGCCGTCTGTTTTATTATGACAGAATTTTAACAAACACAACCCAACCCAACCTTAAGGCCACGCGTCTTTTTGGAGTGGTATAATGAGCTCAGAGCTCTGGGTTTTATAAGATAGACCAGTTCCTGCTGAAGCAGGGGGCTTCACTGAAAAAAGAACTGCTATCTATTTCTGGTGCGCATGTACTTGGCACCGGTAACTACTGCGTCACCAATTCTATTTCACCTCTGGCGATGCCTCGACCCTTCTATGGCCGAATATCTTGGCAAGCTGTAAGGCAAATTTGCACTGCTCCCTGGGTGCCGTGAAAAATTGCTGTAAACAAAAGAAATGACAACTAATGTACACAACTTCCAAGTAATCATATCTCTAACACCCAACTCCCTTAAATAATTACCTCTCCCCTAAATAAATACAACTCCCGTCTTCCCCCTCCTCAACTATGCACAGCGATAGACAACCTTCCTATCTGAAGGTCAAAACTACCCCACTTCAACCTGTCTGTTTAGGAAACCCCAAACGCAGAAGACCTACATCTTTTGTTACGCCTGTCTTGCCACAGAGTCACAACAATTCAAACTGAGGAGAACTCCTGTACTAAAATACTAAGGTCTACTTTCTACACTGGCCCGTGATGTATATCACATTTCCCGATATAAGATTTGAAAAGATTCACTCTCGTCTCAGTAATTTTAATTACTCCTCTATGTAATATAAAATTCACTTATAAATTACATCTCTTACCATCCTACTGCATTACCAAATTAGCACAACTAAATCAAGCCCCAACTAAGTAGAATACACAACTAAGCTCGCGTATATACACTTGTAAATTTATCAGAATTAAATACTCAATGAAATAAAATACATAAATATGCTCTCGGATATACATACTTGTAAATTATCAGAATTTGAATTGTGTTTGACACACTAACTACTACATATTACTGAGTGGGTTTATCTTAGCGCTTAACCTTACACAATGAATATCTCAAAAGCCTGTACACAAATCAGAGATACGGCTACTTATTCACAGAAATATATTTATAGGCGCACTTTCTAGTTTTACTAGTATTTCTAAAAGAAAGCAATTGATGGCACTTCTGTTTAAGAAAAAAATAATTAAACTCCTAGAAGAAAACTTTACTTTAACGTGCTACTATCTTACAGACTATCTTCTACGCTAATAAAATTATGGCCATACCCCAAATTTTATCGAATATCTCACTAAGAGCAAGCGATAAAGACGTTGTTTTCATGGCTGAATTTTCTGGAGACCAAGAAAGCGCTAATTAAAATATTCTGTTATTTATAATTGAAACCCCACGCCAGAACCCAAGCGATACGTCATCGCATCGCGTCGCTTTTAAACCAATAATATTCCAGCATTTCATAAACTATTGAAATCCCCCAATGATAACACAAGCTACTCATGACTCATATTATTACCGCTACTGCGCGTCAAAAAATTGTGTTATTTAACATAATGTTACAACGACCGCATGAGCAGCATTTACTTTAATTCGATCCTAGCGCCAGTTTTAAGTAACTGGGTAGTGCTTTTTCACACCCACCCCCAATTTACCTGGGTAGGCGCGGGTTTTTCGGTTTTATCCGAGCTGAAAAATCTACCCAGCCTAAAATAACTAGAACGACTAGTAAATACAATAAAATGACCGCGATTAATTTAACAAAGAAAATACGACTACTTGTAAGCAATTACTTTAGAGAAAAGAAAACTGGTGCAAGTATAAACTTAAACCCTACAGTAATCCCTCCTGAAAATGCAATTAATTACCAAGAGAAGAAGACTAAATTCAATTAGTTACAGAGAGAAGACAAATGGGGCCTCTTGAAAAATAAAATCACAGTACCACATCAACCCAATGTGTTTATTTAGGTTGTCCATTGAATGTTACCAGTGTGTTTATTTAGGTTGTCCATTGTATATTACCATTGTGTTTATTTAGGTTGTCCATTGTATGTTACCAATGTGTTTATTTAGGTTGTCCATTGTAGGTTATCACTGTATTGGTTTAGGTTGGCCATTGTATCATCTTCATCTTCTTGCATCTTTAACCCCTGACTTACAAAGCTGTCAGTGGCCATCACGCCTAGTGTTGTCTTGTAGGGCAGCAGCAAACTGTCCCCATTTTGCTCAGTCAATGACCATCCTTCGTGCTGTGCCCCAACTCTGGTTCATGCTTTGCATCTCAGCCTCCACTGTTCTCCGCCAGGTTGTCTATGGTCTGCCTCTTTTTCACTGTCCTTCTGGGGTCCATAGCATAGTAGCTCTGGTGATAGTGTCAGAGTCCCTTCTGGCGACATGGCCAACCCAATTCCATCATCTGCCTGCAATGATGGTGTGTGCCGGTAAGCAGTTCCTGGTTGGAGATGGTATTCGGCCAAAAAATCCTAAGAGTTTTCCTTAGGCAGGTTGTGTGGAATGAGGATAATTTGGACATTTCTTTTTCTGTTACTCTCCAGCACTCTGCGCCTGTGACGGTATTGCCTCCCCCGCTTTGCAGTATTGGTCCAATAGTGGCCAAAACTCAAGAGTATCTAATATGGGCTTCAAAGGTGCCTACCTTTACACAAGATTACTCTTGGCAGAGATGTAGATAGAAGGGTAATGACACTTCTATCACAAAGGGAGTCTTCACAAGATATTCAGATAAGCGAAAACAATGCTGCTTTGGCTTAGCACATTAATTCTAGAATCTGCCGACAACTTTTGTGAAGAATTAAGCAATGATTACTTTTTTGGTGAGTTTCTCAGGGGAATTATTATTATTCTGGTATAGCTCAGTTATAAGAGAAGACTCTAGGCAGAAATATGTCTCCGACTATATAAGGAAAAGACGATGGTCTTATATCGGTCATGTCCTACGAATGCAAAACAACAGAATACCACTACAGGCGCTCACTTGGGTTCCTGAGGGTAAGAGGAAAAAAGGAAGACCAAAAGAAACACTCAGAAGAACAATAATAAGAGAAGGAAGAACGTTGGGCCTAAATAATGTGCAAGAGCTAAGAGGAGTGGCGTCACAACGAACAACCTGGAGAGCACTGGTTTCTGCCTTATGCGCCGTGTTTGGTGCTTAAAGAATTTATTATTATTATTATTATAGCTCAGTTTAGAGTGTGTGTAGTAAATTGACTGAGACAAACATGCAGTAACTTTAAAATGATTAAATCGAAGTTAAATTTGTAAAATTACAAGTAACAAAATTTAATAATACTTAAGTTTTAACAGTTTGAAAATAATTGAATAGTTTAGAAGAAAAGTTTCATCATTGATAGATAATAGAGATGATGAAAAAAATTTCACTTTGGCAGCTTATATATGGAAATTAGCTGCCAATGACGGTTCTGCTCCTTCTGATGGGTTGGTTCTTTTTACACTGCTCACACTCGTCGCTGTTCAAGGTTGTCGGGTGTAGCTCGTTTCCCAGAAATTTCAAGGAGAGTCTACAAAGTTGGTCCTTTGTCTTAAAGTGTAGGCCACTTGTCCCTTCTTGTTTCAGAGATAGTACTTTCTGCTGGTACCACCAATAGCTATGATAAAGAATATAAACGAAACACTCTTCTGAGTATTGTGTTTCCCGACACATACTTATGTGTCCCCTTTCTTCTATACTACCATCCCATTTATCTAAGAATTTACCCTCGATGAGAATTAAATTTAATCCCTCAGGATAAAACTTTCTTTTACATTTAAATTGCATAGCTTTAGCTTCATATTACATTTAAATGACAAGGTTAATAGCTCAGATAGAATATGTTTACATTTACATTTCCACTGATTGAAAAGTGTTCACAATATAAATTGAATATGTTTTTATTTATGTTTACACTGATGTGAAAAGTTTGAAACTTCCATTAATTTTAAAGTGCATATGTTAACATCGACATTTACACTGGTTTGCAACTGTAAGTATTATACTTAGAATATACATCATTTCTTTCATCTTTCACTCCCTGCTCCATATGGAACCTGGAACTCTTTATGCGTTTAGTTCTCTTTAAGAAACTAGCAATAAAGCTGTCACCAGCCCGTGCAGTGGTGGTTCCTGAATCATTATTCTAGATGCTGAGGTTGCCAGCCTCAAATGACTGGGACATCCACTAGCGATTCTCACATATTAAGATTCACATGGTAATATGTTAGTTCACATGTTAGCAATAAAATATAGAATGTAAAATCACAACTTACGCCAATCCTGGCTCACAGACTTTTTGCTCAGATGAATAAAAGGCACTGGCAGTTGCCTTATTACATGTGTACTTGGGGGTCGTTAATGCTTGCTTAGTCGTTCCCCTTCTACCGTGAGGTGTAGAGGTTTGGAAGAGAGAGCGCCAGACTATTCTATCGGCTGTCTTCCTCCTGGCCTGGTTCCATTCTAGTCCTCGGTCCTTCAAAGATTGTCTAATGTTGTCCTCCCAGCGGACTCTGGGTCGTCCTGGGGGTCTGGATCCCTGGCTCTTTGTTTCCCATGCTTGTCGTGGTAGCCGATCTTCTCCCATTCTGCAGACATGGCCAAACCATCTTAGTTGGGACTGTTCTACTTGGGTCTGCAGGGGGTGGCATTTTAGGCCTTGACGTATCGTCTGGTTGCGTACCATGTCTCTTCTTGTTACTTCAACCACCTTCCTCAGATACCTCATTTCTGAGGTTTGGATCTGGCTTTTATGGGTTGTAGTCATTTCCCATGACTCGCATCCATATGTCAAGACTGGGACATAGGTGGAGCGGTATACAGCCATCTTCGTTTTCTTACCAACCTCTCTCTTGCTGAGGAATCCTCGATTTATGGCCTGAAAAAGTCTCCCAGCTGCTGCTTTTCGAGTGGCCAACTCTTCTTTGATGCCTCCCTTTCGGTCTATAATAGCTCCGAGGTATTTAAAGTGGTCGACCTGCTCCAGGACCTGTTCTCCCAGCTTAATCTGATGTCTTCTTTCTTCTCGTGATATCACCATGGATTTTGTTTTAGAGCTGCTTATGACCATCCCTCTCTTCTCCAGCTCTTCCTTCCAGACTTGCAGGTTGGATTGGAGATGTGCCTCTGATTTAGCAATCAGGGCAACATCATCAGCAAATGCCAGCTCTGAAATATAGACCTGTCTCATCTTCCAGTACCCCACTGAATACTTTCTTGTTCTCTCCTTACATGCCTTGATGACATCGTCCATAAGGAGTATGAAGAGGTAAGGTGATAGGATATCACCTTGTCTTACACCAGTGGTGGTCCTGAACTCTTCTGACTTATGGTTTGCTGTCCTCACATAATTTCTGCAAGACTTGTAGAAGCTCTGTATAGCATGAATCAGAGGTGCTGGAATATTCTTCCTTGCCAAACAGTCCCAAAGTTTGCTCCAAGGGACCCTGTCAAACGCCTTTTCCAGATCTATGAAACAAAGATGGATCTCACTCTTATACTCAAGGGCCTTTTCACTCAGCTGTCTGAGTGTGAAGATTAGGTCTTGAGTACTTCGGTTTGCTCGGAATCCGCACTGGACCTCATCCAATTGTGGCTCAGCTAGGCGTCGGAGTCTCTGCTCTAGGATTCTAGAGTAGATTTTTCCAGGGACACTGAGAAGGGATATGCCTCTATGGTTTCCACACTGTCGATTGTCACCCTTTTTGAAAATTGGTGTTATGATGGCGATCTCCCAATCCTTTGGTATGGTCTTGTTGCACCATGCTGCCTGTAGGACCTTTAAGAGTAATAGGTCGCCTGATGCTCCCATGTACTTAACCATTTCTGGTGTTATACCATCATGCCCTGCTGCTTTGCCCATCTTGATTTTCTCCAGTGCTGCCTTCAGTTCTTCCATCTTTATGTCATCTTCATCACCATTGGTTTCCTCTTCTGTGCTAGTGGTTATCATTTCTGATGTTTGATCTTGCTCACCATCAAGGAGTTCTGAGAAATATTCTTTCCATCTTTCCATTACTTCCTTCGGGGCAGTAAGCAATTTGCCTTGCTTGTCCTTTATAAATTTGAGAGGGCATTGTTTGTCCTTCCTCATGTTCTTTAGGGTCTTATAGAACAATTTCTGGTTTTCTTGTGCATCTTTTTCTAGCTTTTCTCCAAATTCTTCCCAGGACTTCTGTTTTGCTGCTAGCACTTTGTTCTTTGCTTCTGTTCTGAGTGTCACATATTCTCTATATTTTTCCATTTGTCCTGTTGTGTTTTTAGCTCCTAAGTATTGTTTCCATGCCATTTTCTTCTCTCTTATTTTCTCTTTGACTTCCTCTGTCCACCAAGGTGTCCTCTATCTCTGGTTCCCAAGTCGGACTTCACCACATGCTTCTGCAGCAGCTGTCTTTATGATATCCTTGAATTTAATCCAGAGGGTTTCCAAGTCATCAGGTTGTTCTTCTGTGTTGCTCACCGCTGCAGCAATAAGCCCCTGATATCTGGTCTTAATTTCTGGCTCTCTCAGCTTGTAGGTCCTAATGCTCATTTCTCCTGCTCGTTTACTTGGTTTCTTGCGTGATGTTGAGCAGTTCCTAGGCTGAGCAACTCTTTCAGTTGTTGGGGGTCGTTAATTTTAACTTTAATTCCCTTTCTGACACAGTGTGTTTCCTTCAGTTTCCTCAGACAGCGGCTTTCCTTATTAAGATGATAGAGATTTCCTAGGCTGAATTGTAAGTCCTGATGAATACTCCAATAAAAGGTGTCCAGTCTGATAAATGGAAATTCTGAATTCTAACTGGCACGTCTGGTGTCTTTGGCAAGCGTGAATCTCACAGTGAAAAAACACTGAAATGTGTCAGTTTATATTCACTATCTTACCCCACTCTGTTTGTTATGGGGCTCAAACGATCAGCCAATCTGATTTGAATATTTTGCATGACTCATCTAGTGCAAAATTTCTAACATTATTTTTCTGAAAATGGGCTGTAAACATCTGATTGCTGGCAGGCTAACTTACAGACATATCAAAACCTCACGCGACAATGTGTGTAAGATGTAACAAATTATTACTTTCGCTAAAGTAATGTCTTATCTGTTGCTTGAGCACACACAAAATCCATCTCTTTACAACTTTGGTGGAGACGCACCCGTGCCTTATCAGTGATTAAGCAGATTGCACGGGGTGATGTATGTGTTAATCTGTGTACTGATATCGGCCGCGCCTGCGATTAACCAACTTGGTAGTCGATAATGTTCTCTCAGCCGCTCCTGCAAATGATTAGTATTATCATCCACCAGGAGTGTCAGATAAACAGGCAAGATACAATATACTGAAAGTAGCGAAAAAATGTAGTTACAAAATATCTGCTACACATAACAGAGAAAGAAAGTGCGACAATTGAAAGCTTACTTACTTAGTCGTTCCCCTTCTACTGTGAGGTGTAGAGGTTTGGAAGAGAGAGCGCCAGACTATTCTATCAGCTGTCTTCTTCCTGGCCTGGTTCCATTCTAGTCCTCGGTCCTTCAAAGATTGTCTAATGTTGTCCTCCCAGCGGACTCTGGGTCATTCTGGAGGTCTGGATCCCTGGCTCTTTGTTTCCCATGCTTGTCGTGGTAGCCGATCTTCTCCCATTCTGCAGACATGGCCAAACCATCTTAGTTGGGACTGTTCTATTTGGGTCTGCAGCGGGTGGGATTTTAGGCCTTGACAATTGAAAGTACGCAATAAAATCCGTACCACAAATGTACCGATTCCTGCCGTAGTGAAATAGAGATTAGGAAGAAGAAAGGGTCCATTCTGTCACAGCGCCATAAAAAAGTACAGAAAGTACGTAACTCTCGTTTAATCTTAATTTGGTGTTTGTGCTGTAATGAGAAGATTTCCAAATGTTGTTTAGATTTGCAAAAGCTGTTCTGGCTTTATTCATTCTGTTACTGATGTCTTTGCTTGTTCCGCCATCTGGTGTTACTATGCTATGTAAATGTATCTGTTTTTTTGTAGCTTTTGGTTCCTTATTTTTATGGGCTCAGGATTTATTACATCGAGTGTCATGACCTCTGTCTTCTTTGATATTCAGTCTCACTTGTTGGCTTTATTTATTCAGTCTGTCTGTTTTTTTCTTGGATGTGCTGATGTGAATGTAAGAGTAATACAATATCGTCTGCGTTTTTTAGATCTTCGAGTTGTGTATGTTACCACTGTATTTGTTTAGGTTGTCCATTGCATATTTACTTACTTAGTCGTTCCCCTTCTACTGTGAGGTGTAGAGGTTTGGAAGAGAGAGCGCCAGACTATCCTATCGGCTGTCTTCCTCCTGGCCTGGTTCCATTCTAGTCCTCGGTCCTTCAAAGATTGTCTAATGTTGTCCTCCCAGCGGACTGGGGGTCTGGATCCCTGGCTCTTTGTTTCCCATGCTTGTCGTGGTAGCCCATCTTCTCCCATTCTGCAGACATGGCCAAACCATCTTAGTTGGGACTGTTCTACTTGGGTCTGCAGGGGGTGGGATTTAAGGCCTTGACGTATCATCTGGTTGCGTACCATGTCTCTTCTTGTTACTTCAACCACCTTCCTCAGATACCTCATTTCTGAGTTTTGGATCTGGCTTTTGTGGGTTGTAGTCATTGCCCATGACTCGCATCCATATGTCAAGACTGGGACATAGGTGGAGCGGTATACAGCCATCTTCGTTTTCTTACCAACCTCTCTCTTGCTGAGGAATCCTCGATTTATGGCCTGAAAAAGTCTCCCAGCTGCTGCTTTTCGAGTGGCCAACTCTTCTTTTATGCCTCCCTTTCGGTCAGTAATAGCTCCAAGATATTTAAAGTGGTCTACCTGCTCTAGGACCTGTTCTTCCAGCTTAATCTGATGTCTTCTTTCTTCTCGTGATATCACCATGGATTTTGTTTTAGAGCTGCTTATGACCATCCCTCTCTTCTCCAGCTCTTCCTTCCAGACTTGCAGGTTGAATTGGAGATGTGCCTCTGATTTAGCAATCAATGCAACATCATCAGCAAATGCCAGCTCTGAAATACAGACCTGTCTCATCTTCCAGTACCCCACTGAATACTTTCTTGTTCTCTCCTTACATGCCTTAATGACATCGTCCATAAGTAGTATGAAAAGGTAAGGTGACAGGATATCACCTTGTCTTACACCAGTGGTGGTCCTGAACTCTTCTGACTTATGGTTTGCTGTCCTCACATAATTTCTGCAAGACTTGTAGAAGCTCTGTATAGCATGAATCAGAGGTGCTGGAATGTTCTTCCTTGCCAGACAATCCCAAAGTTTGCTCCAGGGGACCCTGTCAAACGCCTTTTCCAGATCTATGAAACCCATTGCATATTACCACTGTATTTGTTTAGGTTGTCCATTGTATGTTACCACATGCATATTTATTTAGGTTGTCTTTAGCATTTTGTCATTTAGCCTTTCCATTGTATGTTATTGTATTCAATGTTTTAGTCTGTATCAGCTATTAACACTGTATTGAGTAGTTGATTTTTTTCATCATGTACTATCCTTCAGGTTATTGGTTTTAGAGGAACCCCTACTGTATGTGTTGTAATAATTGTGGTTATGTTTTTCTTTGCACAAGGACAATGCTGGAGTTTGCGACACCTGGGGCTGTCATTACAAGTGGCACAACAGCATTTTTTCAAGCCCTCGGGAGATTTTGTCTCATGTTCTTTGCGTCTGCTGCCATAGGAGTGGCGTTTGGTCTTGTCAGTGCCATGGTGAGTCTCCTGCTTTTGAAGTTGTCATGAATGTCACTTTGTGTTCCTTAAGGAGCACTTGGTCAATGTTAAATGACGTGTGTGTGCATATGTGAATGACAGCTTAGCTTGTATAATCTTTTTTTTTTTTTTTTTTTTTTTTATGCATGCTTCTTTATGCTAGAGTCATGCAAGTTTGGTATCTATTTGTTCACAGTTGTATTGAAATCTTTCCTAACAAGTCAGAAGTCAAGTTTCTGAGTACAAGTCTCGTCTCAAGTCCCTAACAAAAGCCTGCAAGTCAAGTCTTATTTTTTTAATCTAAAACTGTTTATAGTCACGATCACTTTTATTCGAGCAGTCATATCTTACTTACTTAGTCGTTCCCCTTCTACTGTGAGGTGTAGAGGTTTGGAAGAGAGAGCGCCAGACTATCCTATCGGCTGTCTTCCTCCTGGCCTGGTTCCATTCTAGTCCTCGGTCCTTCAAAGATTGTCTAATGTTGTCCTCCCAGCGGACTCTGGATCATCCTTGGAGTCTGGATCCTTGGCTCTTTGTTTCCCATGCTTGTCGTGGTATCCGATCTTCTCCCATTCTGCAGACATGGCCAAACCATCTTAATTGGGACTGTTCTACTTGGGTCTGCAGGGGGTAGGATTTAAGGCCTTGACGTCATATCAATCACTATAAATAATAATGACAAATAATAATCTCAATTGGTGCATTTTATTGTATTGACTTAAACAAAACGATTTTGAATTTCTGTGTGTGAGTGCATTATGAATGAATAAGGTAAAGTTGGTTCGCCAGAATTAGCAAATCCCAAGTCCAGTTGAGTGGATATAGAAGAATCTCAAGCTGAGTCTTGAGTCAAGTCATTGTGATGTCTTAAGTCTGACTCCATTGACTCAAGTCTACAACACTGTTTTTGTCATGATGGCTTGCGCGTTGTTAAGAATCGTACTATTTGTGTGAAATAATTGCTGATGTATTGTATATGTCTGAGAATGAATGCAACAAACGAATTGTATACAGTAAGGTCTTGGGTTACGAATGAATTGTGTTCTTTACAGCGTTCGTAACTCAATTTTGTACATGTCAGAATTTGCACATCCAGTAAATGTGTGTAAATGTTCATTAAAAATCGTGGGCAGAAATAACGCTTTATAACATTTATTTTCACATGTGTGTTACCAGGGCCCGAAAGGGGAGCAAAGAATATTAACACTGTTCCCTACAAGGCATGTCATAAAAAGCGACTAAGGAGGGTTGGGCATGGGGCTGTAAAAAATATTTACCACAAAAACTTAAGTAAACAATATGGGTAAGTCAAATACAGAATATAAGTCAATTCAGCTGTCAAAGACAGAAGAAAGTCTTCTGGAAGGGAGATGAGGAAGATGTGGAGGGAACTTGAGGTGATGGCACATGACAGGAGGACTTTGAATGGTTTTTGTTCAAGCCTATGCTCCATGAGGAGCTAAAGGGTATTGAGACAACATTTTATCGAAAAATGCCAACAGCTTATTAATAATGACAATGTAGTATGATACAGTGAATTTAAAAATGCCAACAGCTTATTAATAATGACTGTGGTATGATACAGTGAATTTAAAAATGCCAACAGCTTATTTAATAATGACAATGTGGTATGATACAGTGAATTTAAAAATGCCAACAGCTTATTAATAATGACAATGTGGTATGATACAGTGAATTTAAAAATGCCAACAGCTTATTAATAATGACAATGTGGTATGATACAGTGAATTTAAAAATGCCAACAGCTTATTAATAATGACAATGTGGTATGATACAGTGAATTTAAAAATGCCAACAGCTTATTAATAATGACAATGTGGTATGATACAGTGAATTTAAAAATGCTAACAGCTTATTAATAATGACAATGTGGTATGATACAGTGAATTTAAAAATGCCAACAGCTTATTAATAATGACAATGTGGTATGATACAGTGAATTTAAAAATGCTAACAGCTTATTAATAATGACAATGTGGTATGATACAGTGAATTTAAAAATGCAGACAACTCAAACTAACAACATTTTAGTATCATGGTATTGCAACCCTGCGCAAGACAATGGTAAGCAAGAGCTTGAGGTGACTTATAATAATGATTAATTCCTATGCTAAACTGTGCATCAGTGACAACTGACTCGTGTCTGCTATTCACTCGTGTCAGAATTAGTTTGTCTCGTTCACAAGTAATGAACAGATATCACTACAGTAGTTGAAAGGTAACTTAAGTTTAATCAGAATGAAAAATTAATGTCTCTTATGTTCTCGTTTGTATCGGTGGATTGCCATTAAGTCGGGACTGCCGTAACCCGAAGCCTTATTATATTACGCTGCATGGAAATTATGCAGTTACCAGTAGAAAAGTGTGGTGGCTGCTAGATGATGCTGTAGTTGAGGTAGTAAACAGTTTGAAGATGGAGAGAGAAATGCTTCAGAAAAGGCTACTGTTATGTTCCACCATATTATATGGAGTAATAGTTTGTGAGGGCAGCGAAGTGTGTTCGAGTAATAGTCTGTGTTTGTGTGCGTGTGTTTTTGTGTTTGTTAATTTTTTTTTTTTTTTTTGCCTCCTGTGTTCAGTTATATATTTTCATTTTCTTTTTGCTGAATTTCATAGGTGACCAAATTTGTGGACCTACACAAAACGCCATCTCTAGAAGTGGGAATAGTTTTCTGTTTTTCTTATCTGCCCTATGCCCTTGCTGAGGGCATTCATTTATCAGGTAAAGTTAAGCTAATTACTCTTGATGCACTGTTTTATTTCCTCTCTGTTCTGTTTCAGTGTATGTATTTATCAACTAATGTTAACCAAATTAATTTATGGAGCGTCCGATTGACAGAGTGGTTAGAGCGCTGGTCTCTTGCAGCAACAGTGCTGGATTCAATTCACGGTACCGACATGCTCCAGTCTACCCAGCTGTAAATGGGTACCTGACTTTGAGTTAGGGAAGGAAAAGGCAGAGAGGAAGGAAACTGGTCACCCCGCCTCTCGATGCTGGACCTAGTATGATGAAGTCTCTAACACTTCACTCCTCTGTGGCATTATCTGCTGTGGGACTACCTTGACCTTATACAGTAGTCATTTGAACATTGTCCTGTCATTGCCAAACCTGGATGTTAACCAAACAACACAAGAGAAAGATCATTATTGAAATGAGATGCCTGAGAAAATTAGCTAATAATACCATGAACACCCCCCCCCCATGTAATGTCTACTGGTCTCTGAGGAATCCAAGAAAGAACAGAACTACTGTACTGCTTCTTCCGGCATGTCTGAGTGGTATCGAATACAAGATTTTGAATGGAGCTGCAACAATCAGTCAATACCCTTTAGCTCCCCAAGTAGCATATGCCTTCAACAAACACATGCCAAGTCTTCCTGTCCCGTGCCATCCGCTCAAGTTCTTTCCATGTTTTCCTCATCATTTTCATCTCTGTATCCTGTTCTCTTCTCCATGTGTTTTTTGGTCTACTTCTGCCTCTCTTTCCCTGTGGATTCCAGAACAAGGACTGCCTTGTAATGCTATCATCAGGTTTCCTCAATGTGTATCCTGTCCATCGCCATCGTCTTCTTCTCAGCTCTCGTTCCACTGAACTGCAACATGAACATGTAAAATAAATAGCTACAGAAACACCATTGCAAGAGTACATGACTGCTTTGGTACAGGCTTCCTATAGCCTGTAAGGGGACGAGTTTCAGTAGTGTCGTGATGCTTGGTAAGGAGCAAAAATGGAGATGATGATGATTAATACTAGAAAATGAATTAGAGAGAGAGGAAGAGATCAGAGCCATCATTAGAACAGCTCCAGTGAAAGAAAAGCAAAGAATGAATAAGTTTAGAAACCTCTTGAGGATGAATCCTACTTAGCCTACAGCATGGGCATATGAAATAGAAGTGATCAGTTATAGAGGATGATCAAGAAGTAGTTTGATTAAGAGGTGGCAGACATCTTAAAAAAAAGAACAATATGACACCACATCAGACTGGATCAGAAACCAATAATCAGCTCCATCTGTTATACTTCATTTTCTGTTAGCGCTACCAAGCGGCTGTCAAATTCCCGACCATCATTGTGGAGTTGGCAGCTGATGAAGAGGGCAGTTATGATAGTTGAATGTGTGTGGAGCATTAGCTTTCTTTTTCTGTTCCATAACTATAACTAGATGCAAGACAAAATGAAAATGCTTGATGAGAGGTCACATGAAGTGGGTCTGAATATACACAGGGAGAAGACAAAGATATTCAGAATAAATGCAGGAAATGATAACAAGATAGCACTTGAAGAAACACCACTTTGAAATGAAGAGTCATGCATGTATAGTCGCAGCAGTATAGACAGAGTTGGAGGGACAGGCAGTGGAATGAAATTAAGGGTACAAAATGCAAGAGGAGATTTTTGTCATATTGGGAAATATATGGAAATAAACATAAATCAAGACTAACACAAAAATAAGAATCTTCAACACAAATATCAAGTCAGTCCTATTGTATGGCCGTGAAACATGGAGAACAACAAAAACAACAGTCAAGAAGTTTCAGGTTTTTCTAAGTAGGTACTTGTGTAGAGTAGAAGGATTGAAAAGGTATGATAAGGTCACCAACGTTGAACTAATGAGAACAACCAGACAGTGCCAGTGGAACAAGAGATGAGAAGAAGACGCTGGCGATGGATAGGACACACACTGAGGAAACCTGTTGATAGCATTACAAGGCAGTCCTTGTTCTTGAATTCCCTGGGTAAAAGAAGCAGAGAAGAGGAGAGGAGAGCTAGTGACAGAAGTGAAAATCATGAGGAAGACATGGAAAGACACATCCATAAATGTGTCCGGTAAAGTTGCAACTATAACTCACATGTGTCTGGTATAGTTGCAACTATAACTCACATGTGTCTGGTATAGTTGCAACTATAACTCACATGTGTCCGGTATAGTTGCAACTATAACTCACATGTGTCCGGTATAGTTGCAACTATAACTCACATGTGTCCAGTATAGTTGCAACTATAACTCACATGTGTCCGGTATAGTTGCAACTATAACTCACATGTGTCCGGTATAGTTGCAACTATAACTCACATGTGTCTGGTATAGTTGCAACTATAACTCACATGTTATTGAAAGGAAACTATACAAAGAATTACAACAGGAAGCAGCCTCATCATCAGAAGTCATCTTCCCCTCCCTCATCAGACGAGTGTTTTGGGTTTATAATCTAATATACAAGTCTCAGTTTAATTTCTGTATCTTTTAGGCATAATGGCCATCTTGTTCTGTGGAATCGTGATGTCTCATTACACCCATCTTAACCTGTCCCCAATCTCCCAGATAACTGTGCAGCAGACATTCCGAACTATCGCCTTCATTTGTGGTGAGTGAGTAAGCTAACATTGCATTTATTTGAAAAATGACAATAAGTTATGTAGTTTTGTTTGGGCTTTGATATTGAAAAAAAAAGTAATATGCTTTGTTAGTGAAAAAAAATTAATTTAATAGTGTTGATTATCAAAGGTGAGGAGAAGATGCTGGCTATGGATAAGATGCACATTAAGAAAACCAGTTGATAGCATTACAAGGCAGTCTCAGTTTTAGAATCCCCAAGCTAAGAGAAATAGAGGATGACCACACAAAAAACACACGGAGAAGAGAACTGGAGACATGTGACAGTGATGAAGAAAACATGGAAAGATCTTGAGTGGACAGAACAGAACAGGAAGGCTTGGCATGTTTTTTGCTGTGGGCTTATGCTCCATTAGGAGCTGATAGGTATTGATTGATTGATTATTAAAGAGAGTCATTGGATATAGGAGCCGTGGTAGCACAGTGGTTAGTGCACTGGCTTCCAAGCCCGGTGGTCCATGGTTCAATGCCCGGGTGAGGTGGGATTTTTTAAGACCGCACGTGTCTCCGGGGGCGACAGCCTCAGGATTTAGACAATCAGAGCAAATCTGGGATGGTTAAGGCGGCGGCCGGCGTGATGCTGACCACATCACCCCTAGTGTGCCGATCGTCAAGAAAATATGGGCCTAACACCATATTCTCAATATGCCTCAGTGGGCGTGTAACATGATCCCCAATGAATGTAGATAAGACAGCCTTTGGAAACAACCGGCAACTATAACCAGTTATGTGCTTGAGAAAGTGACCAATGTTATAATGAGAAATAAAATCACATTGATACAATAATGGAAAATGCTGAAAAATCAGTCTTGTGTGGAATTCACTGAGCAGCGATGAAGGAAATATTTTCGAACCTGGTAAGAATGAAAGCAGACTGACCTTCATCACAAGCCCTATATGTAAGGTCATCAGAAAGCAGTGCAGGAAGGAGAAAAAAAGATGGATTAAAGTACTTGTACATCAAATAGTTTCCAGGAACAGATGGTTCTGCACCTTTTTTAATCCTGACAAAATTACGTGAGGGCACTTAAGTTCTCATGACCACCACACTTGCTTACATTTAGGTAATAAATCCGTTTTATTGACACTTATGAAAAGTATCGTTTGTACCAGCGTTTCATTTGATCATTTAATTAATATTTAATACTCAGTGTAATTTGCTGGTCAGTTAAAAAAAAAACAGGTCAATAGATTCAAATACCTGGGCACATTAATAATGGATGGAAGATGCATCTCAGAAGTGAAGAGCAGAAAAGCTGAGGGAAGAACAGCATTCTATACAAATGAAGAACCCTTGAAGGAAAGCGAAGAGAGGCTGACCAAAAACAACTTGGCGGAGAACTGTGGAGGCCGAGATGCATAGAATGAACCAAAGCTGGGGCACTCTTCGAAGGATGGCCGCTGACTAAACAAAGTGGAAGTAGTTTGTTGCTGCCCTACAAGACACCACCAGGCATGATGGCCACTGACTGCTTTAAGAGTTGGTGGCTAAAGATCAAAGAAGAAGAAAAAAGATAAAATGAAGAGTATTTTATGCAACAATTCTTTGTCTTTGGAAGTAAGTGTTATATAGAACCAGTTGTGACTTATGGGAGTGAGTCATGGACAGTTAGTAAACAAGTAGGGAAAGCACTAGAGGCCAGAGAGATATAGTTTTACAGAAGAATGTTAAAAATACCATAGACATCCAAAAAGAGTAATGAGGATGTCCTGAAAGAGGCCAATGTGCAAAGGAAACGTATTTCACAAGTTAGAAAGAAGCAATCCAGTTTTTTTTGGGCATGTTATGAGAAGAGGAAAGCTGGATTATATCGTAACAACATTCAAGATTGAAGGAAAAAGAGATAGGGGAAGACAGAGAGAGCAAATACTGGACAGTTTGACATTGTGGCATGGAAAGAAGTCAACAACATAATTGATAAGTTGTACAGGAGACAGGAATTTATGGAGAGACATGATCTCCTATGCCAGTAGGCATGGTACTTAAAAAGGTAAAGGTAAAGGAACCCGTTACACGCCCATTGAGGCATATTGGGAATATGGTGTTAGGCCCATATTATCTTGACCATCGGCACACTAGGGGTGATGTGGTCGGCATCACGCCGGCCGCCTTAACCTTCCCAGAGTTGCTCTGGTACCCATTTGGGGCTGGGTCAACCCAGGAGCCATTTGTGGCCTAAAAATATTCCCACCTCATCTGGGGATCGAACCATAGACCACTGCGCTAGGAAGCCAGTGCACTAACCACTATGCTACCGCGGCTCCCATGGTACTTAAAGAAGACGTAATTTGCTGCTTGTAGTTCCCGGGATTTTCTTCTATGATAAAGGAAGAATAGGACTACAGGTCCCTCAAGCCTTGTGTTCTTCTTCTTCTTCTTCTTCCGTCCTTAGCCACCGACCGTCAAAGCAGTCAGTGGCCATTACGCCTAGTGGCGTCTTAGGGCAACAGCAGATAGGTTTTCTTTCCCATTGTTTCCCATCATGCCTAGTGGCGTCTTTAGGGTAACGGCAAATCAACCCATTTGCTGTTGTTTCCGTAATCGAAGTGACTGGCAAACGGGTGATCAGCCCATGGTGTCAAGCCTTGTGTACAAGGCGACTAATACAAGGTTGTTCATTAGGTTGGCAACCTCATTATCTAAAACAAACTGCGCCCAGAACCTGTCACTGCAAGAGTATCTGATTGCTTGGTGTAGGCTTGTGGGCCATCTGCAGTGGAGGCCCAGTGCTTCAATCAGATTGAAAAGAAAATGGATGATAATGATGAACATTGGTGGTGTACCTGTAGTTTGCTTGATACACTCTAATGTGTGTCACTATATTTAAACAATGAGTGTGTCCAGTTTAGGTCTGAGGGTCTCTGAGGAGGCACAAATAAAGAATAGCACTACTGCACCCTCATGCGTGTTGAATGGCGCGGCTACGTGTGTTGAATGAGGCGACTGCGCGTGTTGAATGAGGCGACTACACGTGTTGAATGAGGCGACTACACGTGTTGAATGAGGCGACTACACGTGTTGAATGTGGCGACTACATGTGTTGAATGAGGCGACTGCACATGTTGAATGAGGCAACTGCACATGTTGAATGTGGTGACTTCGCGTGTTGAATGAGGTGACTTCGCGTGTTGAATGAGGTGACTTCGCATGTTGAATGTGGTGACTTCGCATGTTGAATGTGGTGACTTCGTGTGTTGAATGAGGTGACTTCGCGTGTTGAATGAGGTGACTTCGTGTGTTGAATGTGGTGACTTCGCGTGTTGAATGAGGTGACTTCGCGTGTTGAATGAGGTGACTTCGCGTGTTGAATGTGGTGACTTCGCGTGTTGAATGAGGTGACTTCGCATGTTGAATGAGGTGACTTCGCGTGTTGAATGTGGTGACTTCGCGTGTTGAATGAGGTGACTTCGCATGTTGAATGAGGTGACTTCGCGTGTTGAATGTGGTGACTTCGCGTGTTGAATGAGGTGACTTCGCGTGTTGAATGTGGTGACTTCGCGTGTTGAATGAGGTGACTTCGGGTGTTGAATGAGGCGACTACATGTGTTGAATGTGGTGACTTCGCGTGTTGAATGAGGTGACTTCGCGTGTTGAATGAGGCGACTACGCGTGTTGAATGAGGCAACTACGCGTGTTGAATGAGGCGACTACGCGTGTTGAATGAGGCAACTACGTGTGTTGAATGAGGCGACTACGCGTGTTGAATGAGGCGACTATGTGTGTTGAATGAGGCGACTACGCGTGTTGAATGAGGCGACTACGCGTGTTGAATGAGGCGACTACATGTGTTGAATGTGGTGACTTCGCGTGTTGAATGAGGTGACTACGCGTGTTGAATGAGGCGACTACATGTGTTGAATGTGGTGACTTCGCGTGTTGAATGAGGTGACTTCGCGTGTTGAATGAGGCGACTGCGCGTGTTGAATGAGGCGACTACGCGTGTTGAATGAGGCGACTACGCATGTTGAATGAGGCAACTACGCGTGTTGAATGAGGCGACTACATGTGTTGAATGAGGCAACTACGCGTGTTGAATGAGGCGACTACGCGTGTTGAATGAGGCAACTACATGTGTTGAATGAGGTGACTTCACGTGTTGAATGAGGTGACTTCGCGTGTTGAATGAAGCGATTATGCGTGTTGAATGAGGCGACTACATGTGTTGAATGAGGTAACTTCACGTGTTGAATGAGGTGACTTCGCGTGTTGAATGAGGCGACTACATGTGTTGAATGAGGTGACTTCACGTGTTGAATGAGGTGACTTCGCGTGTTGAATGAGGCGACTGCGCGTGTTAAATGAGGCGACTACGCGTGTTGAATGAGGCAACTACGCGTGTTGAATGAGGCGACTACACGTGTTGAATGAGGCAACTACGCGTGTTGAATGAGGCGACTACGCGTGTTGAATGAGGCAACTACGCGTGTTGAATGAGGCGACTACGCGTGTTGAATGAGGCAACTACGCGTGTTGAATGAGGCGACTACATGTGTTGAATGTGGTGACTTCACATGTTGAATGAGGCGACTTCGCGTGTTGAATGAGGCGACTACGCGTGTTGAATGAGGCAACTACATGTGTTGAATGAGGTGACTTCACGTGTTGAATGAGGTGACTTCGCGTGTTGAATGAAGCGATTACGCGTGTTGAATGAGGCGACTACATGTGTTGAATGAGGTAACTTCACGTGTTGAATGAGGTGACTTCGCGTGTTGAATGAGGCGACTACATGTGTTGAATGAGGTGACTTCACGTGTTGAATGAGGTGACTTCGCGTGTTGAATGAGGCGACTACATGTGTTGAATGAGGCGACTTCGCGTGTTGAATGAGGTGACTATGCGTGTTGAATGAGGCGACTACGCGTGTTGAATGAGGCGACTATGCGTGTTGAATGAGGCGACTACATGTGTTGAATGAGGTGACTTCGCGTGTTGAATGAGGCGACTACGCGTGTTGAATGAGGCGACTACATGTGTTGAATGAGGCGACTACGTGTGTTGAATGAGGCGACTACGTGTGTTGAATGAGGCGACTACGCGTGTTGAATGTGGCGACTACGCGTGATGAATGTGGCGACTACGCGTGTTGATTGTGGCGACTATGCGTGTTGAATGAGGTGACTTCGCGTGTTGAATGAGGCGACTACATTTGTTGAATGAGGTGACTTCGCGTGTTGAATGAGGCGACTACGCGTGTTGAATGAGTCGACTACGCGTGTTGAATGTGGTGACTACGCGTGTTGAATGTGGCGACTACGCGTGTTGAATGTGGCGACTACGCGTGTTGAATGAGGCGACTACGCATGTTGAATGAGGCGACTACGCGTGTTGAATGAGACGACTACGCGTGTTGAATGAGGCGACTACGCATGTTGAATGAGGCGACTACATGTGTTGAATGAGGCGACTACGTGTGTTGAATGAGGTGACTACGCGTGTTGAATGAGGCGACTACACGTGTTGAATGAGATGACTACACGTGTTGAATGTGGCGACTACGCATGTTGAATGAGGTGACTACGCGTGTTGAATGAGGAACTACGCGTGTTGAATGAGGCAACTACGTGTGTTGAATGAGGCGACTACGCATGTTGAATGAGGCGAGTACACATGTTGCATGAGGCGACTACGCGTGTTGAATGAGGCGACTACGCGTGTTGAATGAGGCGACTACACGTGTTGAATGAGGCGACTACGTGTGTTGAATGAGGGGACTACATGTGTTGAATGAGGCGACTACGCGTGTTGAATGAGGCGACTACGTGTGTTGAATGTGGCGACTACGCGTGTTGAATGAGGCGACTACGCGTGTTGAATGAGGCGACTACGTGTGTTGAATGAGGCAACTACGCGTGTTGAATGAGGCAACTTTGCGTTTTGAATGAGGCGACTACGCGTGTTGAATGAGGCAACTACGCGTGTTGAATGAGGCGACTACGTGTGTTGAATGAGGGGACTACATGTGTTGAATGAGGCGACTACGCGTGTTGAATGAGGCAACTACGTGTGTTGAATGTGGCGACTACGCGTGTTGAATGAGGCGACTGTGTGTTGAATGAGGCGACTACGTGTGTTGAATGAGGCAACTACGCGTGTTGAATGTGGTGACTACTCGCGTTGAATGAGGCGACTACGCGTGTTGAATGAGGCAACTACGCGTGTTGAATGAGGCAACTACGCGTGTTGAATGTGGCGACTACGCGTGTTGAATGAGGCAACTACGCGTGTTGAATGAGGCGACTACGTGTGTTGAATGAGGCGACTACGTGTGTTGAATGAGGCAACTACGCGTGTTGAATGAGGCGACTAATATGAGACTGTGCTTTAATCTGGCAACCTCATCTTGTAAAACTAATTGTCACAGAGCACACGAATGTTTTGGTGCAGGCTTCTTGTATGGAGACCAGCAGCAATGATGGCTCCATGCTTCATAAGGAGCGAAAAGGGAAATGATGTTTATGATGATGATGATGATGATCATGATTATGATGATGAAAGTGTTTCAGCCAGCAGGTGGGTCTGATCAAATAAGAAGCATGATAAAACACACTGGAGACATAAGTGAAAAGGATAAAGGAGACTTGAACAAATCTTGAGTGGATGACACAGGACAGGAGGACTTTACCTATGCTCCTGGGGGAACTGAATCGTAATGAGAGAGAGAAGTATTATGATGTAGATCGTAGAGCACTATTTGCTGTAGTCATTTTAGACATTAAATCCAGCAGCCTGGGAGGATGAAGCTGCCGATCGCACCAAGTAGCGATGCTCTCTACGGCGCCACCTCAGATTGGGTGAAAAGAAGCTCTCACGACAAGCAGAAGAGAGGAGAAAACGTCGAAAGGAACACCAGGAAAATAAGCAGCTGAGGGCTGTCACCTCAGGGGCGCATTCCTATAGTCAGTTATGACTGAAGGGGCTATTATTATTATTCTAGACATTATTGCATTACATAGTCAGTGTCTTGTGTACGGGATCCAAACCTGGAGTACTTATACCCTCAGGGGAATGAGCAGCTTGTCAATTAGGTATTGGGAATATTTGGTAAATAAATATGTTATCATATTGTCATGTTCCACACACAAAAATATTTATGTACCATGAAATATTTTGTTTAAACATATTTTTATTTTATAAAACTTATTTTAACATAATTTTAAAAAAAAAAGTCAGGCAAAGAAAATATAAAACAACAGATCAACTGAGGGAATCCATACACACTGCATTTCAGTGCATCCCACCACAAATGCTACAAAAAAAAAAAAAAAGAACAATTGGAGATAGAAGCATAACGTGTTCAGAAAACAGTGGGGCCCATACCGATGTTATTGATGTTAGAGTTACACTGAAAGTATAGTAAGAACATCAGAAATATTTCTGATTAGAAAAGAAAAATTTATGAAACTACATTTCCTAAATAACCAAAAGATATAGTGGTATGGGAACTTTTGGGATGCCCTGTAGGCTGGAGGAAAAATTATTAAACTTCATTTAATTATATAAACAAAAGATATAGTGGTATGGGAACTTTTGGGATGCCCTGTAGGCTGGAAAAAAGTTTTTTTTTATTAAACTTCATGTGCTTATATAAACAAAAGATATAGGGGTATGGGGACACCCTGTAGGCCGTTACTTTGTCCTTTATTCCAATAAGACTGACACTACTTATTTTCATTTTCCTTGCTATAAAATGTACTTGTGATGAGATCCACGTCTGACGACTTTCTCTTCCTTTTTCAGAAACTTGTGTGTTCGCATATCTAGGATTAGCTATATTTAGCTTCAAGGTTAATGTAAAGCCAGCTTTCACGATATGGAGTATTGTAAGTACATTTATTGAGAATTTGACTGCTAATACCGTGTCTTCTGCTTGTCCTTTGTTATGTACTTGTAGCATTTCTATATTTCTTATGCTTGTGTTTCCTGTTTGTGAGTGTGGCTTAAGAAGGGCAACCCTGAAATGTCCCATGTTTCTACTGTATTATTCATTTGTAAAACTGTCTCCAAATGAATAATACAGTAGAAATTGTCATCTTTTCACACAACCTGCCTAAGAAAAATTCACCGAATCTTTTGGCCGAATACCATCACCAACCAAGATCTGCTTACTTGGAGCAAGCAAGAGGACATGCACACCATCATAGCTGGCAGACGCTGGAGCTGGGTTGGCTATGTCCTCAGAAGAGACCCTGATGCCATCACAAGAACAGCAATGCTATGGACTCCGAAGGAAAACGAAAGAGAGGCCGACCAAAAACAACTTGGCGGAGGACTGTGGAGGCTGAGATGCAAAGAATGAACCAGAGTTGGGGCACTGTATGAAGGATGGCCACCGACCGAGCAAAGTGGAATCAATTTGTTGTTGCCCTACAAGATGCCACCAGGCATGATGGCCACTGACTGCTTTGACGGCGGCTAAGGATCAAAGAAGAAGATGAAAACTGTCTCCAATACATTTTTTTTTCATTTTTTTACTTCTAGCCTTTCCTCAAAGAAAGAGAATTGTAAACAAAATATCAAAATTTCAAAGAAAAACATAATAAATAAGTTTAAGAAATATGAAATTGTTCATTTAAAATGATAATTCTAATTCTTTCTGTCCAGTATTTCTTGCATTAATCTGTTTTCATCATGTTTAAAAATATTTTATTTTGAAAAAATGAGTGTAGTTATTTTTTCCTCTTTCCAGGTGTTAATATTATTGGGCCGAGCCTGTAACATTTTTCCGCTGTCATTCTTGGTGAATTACTTTCGAGAGCATAAGATCACCAGGAAGAACCAGTTTATTATGTGGTTTAGTGGTCAGTACAGCTTTCTAACTGGATTTCTTTTATGTGATTAGATAAACATTGTAAAGTAGATGATTTTTTTACTTTCATTATATTAGCATTGTAAAATAGATGATTTTAAAAATTTTATTTTATAAGCATGGTAAAATAGATGATTTTTAAAAATTTGGTTATATAAGCATTGTAAAATAGACGATTTTGTTGTTGTTAAATAGCAAAATTTAGCAAGCTTATTTTATCACTTACTTCTTGAGGCAAAGGTAATACAAGTCTGAATCCTTTTATCCTAAATCCTCGGAGACAGCTTGTTTCAGAAATAGGATGTGTTCGGTTTTCAGATGTTGCCCAAAATAGTTCTCCAAAATGTGTTAAACAAATAGCCAAAAGGCATTTCAAAATAGTCAGAAATTGCCCACATTATGATCAAAAAGCTCCCCAAAGTAGCCCAAATTATGATCAAACAGCTCCCCAAAGTTGCCCAAATTATGATCAAAAAGCTCCCCAAAGTTGCCCAAATTATGATCAAAAAGCTCCCCAAAGTTGCCCAAATTATGATCAAAAAGCTCCCCCAAAGTTGCCCAAATTATAATCAAAAAGCTCCCCAAAGTTGCCCAAATTATGATCAAAAAGCTCACCAAAGTTGCCCAAATTATGATAAAAAAGCTCCCCAAAGTTGCCCAAATTATGATAAAAAAGCTCCCAAAGTTGCCCACATTATGATCAAAAAGCTTCCCAAAGTTGCCCAAATTATGATCAAAAAGCTCCCCAAAGTTGCCCAAATTATGATCAAAAAGATCCCCAAAGTTGCCCAAATTATGATCAAAAACCTCCTCAAAATTCCCCAAATTATGATCAAAAAGCTCCCCAAAGTTGCCCAAATTATGATCAAAAAGCTCCCCAAAGTTGCCCAAATTATAATCAAAAAGCTCTCCAAAGTTGCCTAAATTAGATCAAAAAGCTCCCCAAATTTGCCCACATTATGATCAAAAAGCTCCCCAAAGTTGCCCAAATTATGATCAAAAAGATCCCCAAAGTTGCCCAAATTATGATCAAAAAGATCCCCAAAGTTGCCCAAATTATGATCAAAAAGCTCCCCAAAGTTGGCCAAATTATGATTAAAAAAGCTCTGCAAAGTTGCCCAAATTATGATAAAAAGCTCCCCAAAGTAGCCCAAATTATGATCAAAAAGCTCTGCAAAGTTGCCCAAATTATGATCAAAAAGCTCCCCAAAGTTGCCCAAATTATGATCAAAAAGCTCCCCAAAGTAGCCCAAATTATGATTAAAAAGCTCCCCAAAGTTGCCCAAATTATGATTTAAAAAAGCTCCCCAAAGTTGCCCAAATTATGATCAAAAAGCTCCCCAAAGTTGCCCAAATTATGATCAAAAAGCTCCCCAAAGTTGCCCAAATTATGATCAAAAAGCTCCCTAAAGTAACCCAAATTTATGATCAAAAAGCTCCCCAAAGTAGCCCAAATTATGATCACAAAGCTCTCCAAAGTTGCCCAAATTGTGATCAAAAAGCTCCCCAAAGTTGCCCAAATTATGATCAAAAAGCTCCCCAAAGTTGCCCAAATTATGATCAAAAAGCTCCCCAAAGTTGCCCAAATTATAATCAAAAAGCTCTCCAAAGTTGCCTAAATTAGATCAAAAAGCTCCCCAAATTTGCCCACATTATGATCAAAAAGCTCCCCAAAGTAGCCCAAATTATGATCAAAAAGCTCCCCAAAGTTACCCAAATTATAATCAAAAAGCTCCCCAAAGTTGCCCAAATTATGTTCAAAAAGCTCCCCAAAATTATGATCAAAAAGCTCCCCAAAGTTGCCCAAATTATGATCAAAAAGCTCACCAAAGTAGCCCAAATTATAATCAAAAAGCTCCCCAAAGTAGCCCAAATTATGATCAAAAAGCTCCACAAAGTTTCCCAAATTATGAAAAAGCTCCCCACAGTTGCCCAAATTATGATCAAAAAGCTCCCCAAAGTTGCCCAAATTATGATCAAAAAGTTGCCCAAATTATGATCAAAATGCTCCCCAAAGTTGCCCAAATTATGATCAAAAAGCTCCCCAAAGTTGCCCAAATTATGATTAAAAAAGCTCCCCAAAGTTGCCCAAATTATGATAAAAAGCTCCCCAAAGTTGCCTTAATTATGATAAAAAAAAGCTCCCCAAAGTTGCTCAAATTATGATCAAAAAGCTCCCCAAAGTTGTCCAAATTATGATCAAAAAGCTCCCCAAAGTTGCCCAAATTATGATCAAAAAGCTCCCCAAAGTTGCCCAAATTATGATAAACAGCTCCTCAAAGTTCCCCAAATTATGATCAAAAAGCTCCCCAAAGTTGCCCAAATTATGATCAAAAAAGTTGCCCAAATTATGATAAAAAAGCTCCCCAAAGTTTCCCAAATTATGATCAAAAAGCTCCCCAAATTATGATCAAAAAGCTCCCAAAGTTGCCCAAATTATGATCAAAAAGCTCCCCAAAGTTGCCCAAATTATGATCAAAAAGCTCCCCAAAGTTGCCCAAATTATGATCAAAAAGCTCCCCAAAGTTGCCCCAAAAAACTTGATTTTCAGAATATTTTGGTTTTCAGGTGTTGGGATAAAAGGGTACAGACCTGTAGGTTACAAACCAGGAGGATTATGCTGCAGTCTGCCCAGCTGTAAATGAGTACCTGACTATTCTTTTGAGTTAGGGTTGGAAAAGGCAGTGAGGAAGGGAACCAGTCACCTCATAAATGAAAGACCTATTATAGTGAAGTCTCTAACACTTCACTCCCCAAAGGCAGTATTGACTATGGGATTACCTTTGCTTTATACCTTTATTTTACAAAATGCTAATACAGGACTAAAAAAAAGTATTCTCGAAGAAGTATCCTTTAAAAAGACAATAAACGTGCACAGTGAAAATCAAAGACAACACTTTGGGAAATGCCAGAAAAGTGATTCTCAAGTTGTGAATGTTATTACTTACTTAGTCATTCCTCTTCTACCGTGAGGTGTAGAGGTTTGGAAGAGAAAGCATCATACAAGCTGTCTTCCTCCTGGCCTGGTTCCATTCTAGTCCATGGTCCTTCAGAGATTGTCTAATGTTGTCCTCCCAGCGGACTCTGGGTTGTCCTGGGGGTCTGGATCCCTGACTCTTAGTTTCCCATACTTGTCGTGGTAGCCAATCTTCTCCCATTCTGCAGACATGATCAAACCATCTTAGCTGGGATTGTTCTACTTGGGTCTACAGAGGTTTGGGTTTTAGGCCATGACGTATCGTCTGGTTGCAGACCATGTCTCTTCTTGTTACTTCAACCACCTTCCTCAGTTACCTCATTTATGAGGTTTGGAAGTGGCTTTTGTGGGGTTGTAGTCATTGCCTATGACTGACATCCATATGTCAAGACTTGGACATAGGTGGAGCTGTATACAACCATCTTTGTCTTCTTGCCAACTTCTCTTTTGCTGAGGAATCCTCAATTTATGGCCTGAAAAAGTCTGCCAGCTGCTGCTCTTCGGGTAGCCAAATAAGCTGTGAATCACAACCCAAAATTGGGTCGTAAAAAATGTTTCGCTTACTTGAGGTTTAAAACATCATGCCTTTGGCTGAATTCCTATAATTAATTTTTACTTGTCAGTTTTGGTACATGAGTCGACGGGTTCACAAATTGTGAAATTTGGGTCATGCTCGTAAAAAGGTTAAGAACGTCTGCTCTAGAATCATGTGGCACAGGTAAAGAAATATTATTGGAATATAAAACTAGTTATTTAATTTATTCATTCATATTCCTGTGTGTTCCTTATGAAGCATGGAGCCACCATTGCAGTTGATCCCCTTACAGGAAGACTGCTCCAAGCAGTCACAGTCTCTTGCAGAAGTGGTTTCTGTGGCAATTTGTTTTACATGATGAGTTTGTCGGGTCCCATACACAACCTCGTATTAGTCGACCTTGTACGACATGCCGAAGGTGCAGTAGTTCTATTCTTTTTTTGTCTCATAGAGACCTCCTGGGTACTGCAACGGGGCAACTGCTTAATGCTTCATTTGGAATGCCCAAAAATACTTCCATAGCAAAAATAGACTCAGAAAGATAGAAAATAGCATGTTTTAATTTTTTTTTAATAATTTCTTGTGCCTCTTTTTCTTCTTCAAGTACCATGTCTAGTGGCGTAGGAGATCATGTCTCTCCACAACTTCCTGTCTCCAGTACAATTTATCAAATCTGTTGTTGACCTCCTTCCATGCCACTTTGTCAAACTGTCAAGTATTTGCTCTCTTTGTCTTCCCCTATCTCTTTTTCCTTCAATCTTACCTGTTGTTACTATATATTCCAGCTTTCCTCTTCTCATAACATGTCTCACAAAGTTAAAATCCAACCTGTAGTTATTTTAAATCAGAAGTTTAAAATTTATTTGAAAGGTCATCCAGAAAACTCCAGAGCTAAAATTGTTTCTCCTTCTTGCGTGATCATTTATGAGAATGAAGATGCAAAAATAGTGCTTATGTGTTAATTGTTTGATCCTACAGGGCTCCGCGGTGCTGTAGCCTTTGCCTTAAGTTTACACCTGGAGTTTGAGGAGGAGAAACATTATGTCCTGGTGACTACCACTCTAATAATGGTGTTGTTTACCACTGTATTTCTGGGGGGATCAACCATGCCACTTCTAAAGGTAGCTATATTTTATGATTTAATCCCTGTTTTAATTTAATTAGTCACTTTATTTATGTTAGTATTTTAATTATTCCTTACACTTTATATGGTTGTATTTTTATACTTTTATTTAACTCAACTTCAGTTTTATATATTTGTGACATTTCAAGTCTTTGATGCTCAAAATCTCTATGTTCTACTCATTGTAGAGAACTGCAACTTATCATACTACTCTCTTTCATGGTACATTTCAATCTTTCTTGTTTGACTGGGTTTGATACACACAATTTTTATATAACTGTATATAATATTACATAAAGTGGACAAAAACTTCATTACAGTAAGGGAAATAATTAACTGAGAAAAAAAAAGAAATGGGTATTGGGAATGATGAATAGTCATGCGTCAACTCATTCAAGCATTTCTACAAACAACTAGGTCATCGGCAAAACCACATAACTAGCATGTCCTTTGTTTTACACATACTAGCGCATTTTAATCTGCCATGTTTTGACTGACATTGACCCTGTCAATTTTGACTTTTAAGCACTTTAAATTTCATTGACTACAGTAAGAATAAAAGTCAGTCCCTAAGTTATTTTTCTCCCTATACTTCTTCTTCCTTGCACTTATATGTTTAAATTTTTTTTTTCCTCCTTATGTTGTGTTTGAAAATGTTTTTATTCTTCCATACACTATATGTTTTTTAACCTCAGTATCTCTTCAAGTCAGTGCTATTGTGTGGCTCTCAAACATGGAGAACAACAAAAGCAACAACCGAAAAGCTACAGACTTTCTTAAATGGAGGCTTGCATAGAATAGAAGGATTGAAATGGTGTGACAAGGTCACCAATGTGCAACTGATGACAAGAACCATACAAGGACTAGTAGAACAAGAGATGAGAAGAAGACACTGGCGATAGGTAGGGCGTACACTGAGATAACCTGTTGATAGCATTACCAGACAGTCTCTGTTCTGGCATCCCCAGGGTAAGAGAGATAGAGGAAGACCAAAGACACACATAGAAAAGAGAACTGGAGACAGACATGAAGGGGGTGAAGAAGATATGGAAATACCTTGAGCAGACGGCACAGGACAGGAAAACTTGACATACGTTTGTTGAAGGCCTGTGCTCCTTGGGGAGTTGAAAGATGAAAGCAGAAGAAGATAAAAATATTTGATCTTGTCCTCAGTTTTTACAGTCGTCTGACAAGAAGCAGAAAAAGAAGAAACGATTGGATGGAGAAGTGTCCATGAGTAAAACTAAAGAAATGGTAAGTTCTTTGAGTACCAGTTTATTCCTTTTGGAGGAAGGTATATTTTTATTTTTTGTGGGTTTTTTCCATTCCCTTTGGTCAGCAGCAGCTTCTGACCTGTTAAGCGGATAGAGTGCTTGCCGCTTGGCAGCAAAAATACTAGGTTCTGGGACTGAAAACTGGATTTTTTTTTCTTTTTTTTCTTGACTATTTACAACATAATGATTTTGTTGTTGAGAGTTTCCATATGTTGATTTGTTTTTTTTTCCTTATTTGTATTAGTTTATAGTGGTTTATCTGGGGTACACTATATGTAGTGATGGAAGATCAAGTAAAGAAATCAAGACAAGACTTGAGATGGCTTCAGCTGCCATGACAAGGCTGAATGGAATCTGGAAAAGTAACATCAGTTTTCCTGTGAAGATCAAATTATACATTCTCTTGTATGGGTGTGAGGGCTGGACACTCACTGCAGATACGGAGCGAAGGATTCAGGCTTTTGAGTATAAATGTTACAGAAGAATTTTGTGCATTTCCTATAAAGAGCACAAAACAAATGCCTATGTTAGAGAGAAAATAAACACCTATGCAGGCCACCAAGAACCACTTTTGTCAGTAGTGAAACGTCGAAAGCTTGCATGGTTTGGGTATGTAACTCGTCATGACTCCCTTTCGAAAATGATCCTCCAGGGAACAGTCGAAGGTAAACGGAGAAGAGGAAGGCAAAGAAAATCCTGGGCTGATAACATCAAAGAATGGGCAGGACACGGTTTTTCCACACTTGTACGCATTGCTGAGGATAGAGAGCAGTGGAGGACCCTGTCTGCTAATGCTTCCACCATGGCACCCCAATGACCCATGACGGGTTACGGGTTGAGATGATGATGATAGTGGTCTTTGTTTCTATTTTTTCATGTGAATTGTTTCTTTGGTTCATGGTGTGTTATTGTTTTTGTTTATTTAGTTTAAGAAAGTTTTGAAAATTTATTTTTCTTTTTGCTTTAATGTACTTAAATAGTATGACTGATATTGTTATTATTATTATTACTTGTTCATCAAGAAGGAATTGGGTATCCTGCAACCAGTGCTCATGGGTTAGGGTGCCACTAGGGTAGGAGGATTCCAAGGCGCCTAGAATTCTGTATATCGGAGTTTGGGACATCCAGATGCTCGGTTTTAGCTGCACCCTGCATCTAATGTGTGGCCAGGTAGACCGCTGTTTATAATGTACTTCATCCTCATGTCAGTCCTTGAGTCCTTGAGCCCTGCTAAGTACTTGCAGTGTTGACCTTATTGACACTTAGTGACTATTCTTTTTGTCCTTCCTTGTATTTTTATAATTCCTATTATTCAAGCATTTTTTATTTTTGAATTATCAGTCCCCATCATTAGGGTACCAGACTTTCTTATAAGGAATCCACACAGCTTTAAGACTGTTTTTCTTCTAAGTATCTGTATCTGTAAATGGGGTTCAAGGATGAGTCTTCTTGTAAAGGTGCATGAACACAATGTGCTTATTCCCTTGTATTTGATACTTTCATTGTATCGTTTGCCAGTTTTGCTTTGTTTCCCTTCCTTTGTCCATCCATAGCCTTCTGCTGGTACTTGCTACAGTGTAGCAAAAGTTTAGGCAAGTGAATTGACCTGCGAAACCCTGAGACCAACCACAGTAATTTCGCGCAGGAAGTTGTAGATAAAATTTTATGTGCTTGTATGGTTTTCTCTGTGTTGCAAATAAACCATTTCACTATCATTTGGAGTTCTGCTGGGTCATCTATACAGAGCACCTTATCCATTGTAATGTCCATATAAAATCAATCAATCAATTAATCAATACCCTTTAGCTCTGTAAGAAGCATAAACCTTCAGCAAACAACATGCCAAGTCCTCCTGTCACATGACATCAGCTTAAGTTCTCCTGTCACATGACATCAGCTCAAGTTCTCCTGTCACATGACATCAGCTCATTCTTTCCACATCTTCCTCATCATTTTCACTTCTGTCTCCAGTTCTCGTCACCATGTTTTTTTAGGTCACCCTCTGCCTCTCTTACCCTGAGGATTCCAGAACAAGGACTGCCTTGTAATGCTACTGTATCAGCAGGTTTCCTTAATGTGTGTCCTATCCATCACCAGCACCTTCTTCTCATCTCTTGTTCTACTGGCGCTTCACAACAGTTCCACATTAGTGATCTTGTCATACCATTTCACTCTTATTCTGCGCGAGCACCCATTTATTAAAGCCTTTAGCTTTTTGGTTCTTGTTTTTAAATTTCCATATTGCAACCGATAACATTCAACAACATGAGACAGATACTAACATCTAAACAGCTAACTCACAAATTCAAACTGAGAATCATCAAATGCTATATATACTTGTCATTACTGTATGGTGTAGAAACATGTACAATGAACAAGCAGTTAGAAGAAAGAATTGAAGCCTTTAGAAGAAAGAATTTAAGCCTTTGAAATGTCGTTTTATAGAAGAATGGGGCACGTCTCATGGAAAGAGAAGAAAACAAATAAAGAGGTCATAGAAAACCTAGGAATGAAAAGAGAATTAATGAAGGAGATCAAAATTAGACAGCTAAAATATTTTGACTGTGTAAAAAGACAACACCTTGCAGAAGACCATAATAGAAGGTAGAGTTGAAGGCAAACGTGCAGAGGAAGACAGCGCTATAAGTGGGAAGATAACATCAAGAGAATGACAGGATAGAGTCTATCAGAGTACACTTTCAAGATGAGAGACAGAAGACGTTGGAGATCCATTGCAGCTGACCTTCGATGTGAAGATGGCAGCTGATGATGATGATTGCGACCAATAAAGTACTTGTTGACATCATACCTCTGTTGTATGCTTTTTATTTTTTTTATTTTTGCAGTGTAGTATATAGTGATCTATGTCATTGTCTTCCTAGTATTCCTGGTAACGAGGTTCCTCCTTCACAGTATCCTGTTTTAATTATTCCTAATACATCGGAATGCTTTGGCATTGGAGTTTCAGAGTGCTTGCTTCTGGAGGCAAAGGGACCAGGTTCAAAACTTGGCAGTGTCACACTATAATCTACCCAGCGGTAAAAAAATTGGTAGCTAACTCTACTTTTGAGTCATGAAAGGCAAAAACAGCGAGGTAGGGAACTGATCACCCCATCTCTTAAGAGTTGAGACTTATAATAAGTGATCACCCCATCTCTTAAGAGTTGAGACTTATAATAAGTGATCACCCCATCTCTTAAGAGTTGAGACTTATAATAAGTGATCACCCCATCTCTTAAGAGTTGAGACTTATAATAAGTGATCACCCCATCTCTTAAGAGTTGAGACTTATAATAAGTGATCACCCCATCTCTTAAGAGTTGAGACTTATAATAAGTGATCACCCCATCTCTTAAGAGTTGAGACTTATAATAAGTGATCACCCCATCTCTTAAGAGTTGAGACTTATAATAAGTGATCACCCCATCTCTTAAGAGTTGAGACTTATAATAAGTGATCACCCCATCTCTTAAGAGTTGAGACTTATAATAAGTGATCACCCCATCTCTTAAGAGTTGAGACTTATAATAAGTGATCACCCCATCTCTTAAGAGTTGAGACTTATAATAAGTGATCACCCCATCTCTTAAGAGTTGAGACTTATAATAAGTGATCACCCCATCTCTTAAGAGTTGAGACTTATAATAAGTGATCACCCCATCCCTTAAGAGTTGAGCTTTTTTTACGTGAAATCTCAAACACTTGACTCCCCTACAGCAAAATCTACAAGGGGATTACTTTTTTACTAGAATGCCTAATTCCTGTCTGCTGTTCCAGGGTGAAACCATAGACTCCGAACACTTGTCAGAGATTACAGAAGATGATGAAACCCATGTGATTAAGCCTCACATGACGGGGTTCACAAAGCTGGATGCCCGCTATCTCATTCCATTTTTCACCAAGCGGTTCACCCAACAGGTAACATTAAATTTGAGTCTCTAACCATGAAAATTAATAAAAACTAGTCTTACAAGCAAAACTGATCTCAGCAACTCATACATAGTTAAAGTTATTATAATTAATCACTATTATTCATCATAACACCAATTTTCAAAAAGGGTGACAATCGACAATGTGGAAACCATAGAGGCATATCCCTTCTCAGTGTCCCTGGTAAAATCTACTCTAGAATCCTAGAGCAGAGACTCCGATGCCTAGCTGAGCCACAATTGGATGAGGTCCAGTGCGGATTCCGAGCAAACCGAAGTACTCAAGACCTAATCTTCACACTCAGACAGCTGAGTGAAAAGGCCCTTGAGTATAAGAGTGAGATCCATCTTTGTTTCATAGATCTGGAAAAGGCGTTTGACAGGGTCCCCTGGAGCAAACTTTGGGACTGTTTGGCAAGGAAGAATATTCCAGCACCTCTGATTCATGCTATACAGAGCTTCTACAAGTCTTGCAGAAATTATGTGAGGACAGCAAACCATAAGTCAGAAGAGTTCAGGACCACCACTGGTGTAAGACAAGGTGATATCCTATCACCTTACCTCTTCATACTCCTTATGGACGATGTCATCAAGGCATGTAAGGAGAGAACAAGAAAGTATTCAGTGGGGTACTGGAAGATGAGACAGGTCTATATTTCGGAGCTGGCATTTGCTGATGATGTTGCCCTGATTGCTAAATCAGAGGCACATCTCCAATCCAACCTGCAAGTCTGGAAGGAAGAGCTGGAGAAGAGAGGGATGGTCATAAGCAGCTCTAAAACAAAATCCATGGTGATATCACGAGAAGAAAGAAAACATCAGATTAAGTTGAGAGAACAGGTCCTGGAGCAGGTCGACCACTTTAAATATCTCGGAGCTATTATAGACTGAAAGGGAGGCATCAAAGAAGAGTTGGCCACTCGAAAAGCAGCGGCTGGGAGACTTTTTCAGGCCATAAATCGTGGATTCCTCAGCAAGAAAGAGGTTGGTAAGAAAACGAAGATGGCTGTATACCGCTCCACCTATGTCCCAGTCTTGACATATGGATGCGAGTCGTGGGCAATGACTACAACCCACAAAAGCCAGATCCAAACCTCAGAAATGAGGTATCTGAGGAAAGTGGTTGAAGTAACAAGAAGAGACATGGTCCGCAACCAGACGATCCGTCAAGGCCTAAAATCCCATCCGCTGCAGACCCAAATAGAACAGTCCCAACTAAGATGGTTTGGCCATGTCTGCAGAATGGGAGAAGATCGGCTACCACGACAAGCATGGGAAACAAAGAGCCAGGGATCCAGACCTCCAGGACGACCCAGAGTCCGCTGGGAGGACAACATTAGACAATCTTTGAAGGACCGAGGACTAGAATGGAACCAGGCCAGGAAGAAGACAGCTGATAGAATGGTCTGGCGCTCTCTCTTCCAAACCTCTACACCTCACGGTAGAAGGGGAACGACTAAGTAAGTAAGTATAATTAATCACATCAACAATGCAGTATTGAGAATAAAGAAATAAAGCAAGATACTGAATGTAAGAAATTTGGCAGAATTTTTTTTCTCCCAAAATGAGTAATATTTCAAAATATACAATATTTCAGAATACAAAATAATTTGAAATATGTAATATTTCAGAATAAGCAATACTTCAGAATAAGTAATATTTCAGAATAAGTAATATTTCAGAGTACAAAATATTTGTCATATGTATAATTTCAGAATAAGTAATATTTCTGGATAAGTAGTATTTCAGAATAGGTAATATTTCAAAATACAAAATATTTTGTAATATGTAATATTTCAGAATAAATAATATTTCAAAATAAGTAGTATTTGAGAATAAGTAATTATATCAGAATAAGTAGTATTTGTGAATAAGTGATATATCAAAATAAAACATATTTTGTAATAGTATGTAATATTTCAGAATAGGTAATATGTCTGAATAAGTAATATTTCAAAATAAGTAATGTTTCAAAATAGATAGAATTTTCAGAATACAACATATTTTAGACCGTGTAATATTTTAGAATAAATAATATTTCAGAACAAGTATTATATCTTTTTAAATTAAGGGGCTGCTGTAAAACTGGTAAGGAATATAAGTATATAAACCAATAAAATGGTATTTTCGCTCATCACTGTGGGTGTTTACTTTTTCCATCTGCTTGTATCGCTCATTTGGTGTATGTTTCTCATCATCGTATGTTTTTGTAGTACCTATATGTAATTCTTGTCACCTGTTTGTAACTGTGGCTGATGAAGGGTAAAACCCGAAACGTCCCTTGTTTCATGTGAACCGTTATTTGTAGAACTGATTCAATACCGTTTTATTGGTTTATATACTTATATCTTTTTTTTCCTTATATCTTTTTTTTCCTTCAGAATAACTATTTTTTGGTATTTCAGAATAAGTAATAGAGTGGGAAATAGAGATCTTAATCTGAACTATGTTAATAATTCTTTGTAGGAAATGAGGGAGGGGCGGAGCCAAGTGGACAACCTGACAATTCAGTGGCAGAAGGAGGTGAGGGCAGCGCCATCTGAGTCTGAAGAGGACAACGATAAATGTGAGATTGAAACATCCCTCATTACCGCTAGCAGCACTGCATCACTCTTCCAGAATGGCATACCTAGCCCCAGTGACAGAATATGAGAATGCCATCTTATGTTTGCCAGAGGTGGTATTATTTACTGAACTAACAAAGTGTCTTTAACATTTGATCACATCTAGAACATGTCTACATGATGTCCTTAATTGAAAAGAGACACAATCTAACAACTAACATGACATGGGAATGGCAGAGTACTGTAGCATTTTATTTAAGCTCAGAATTTCTTTTATATTTTATTTATTATCTTTCAAGTCCCCAATGGAGCATAGGACTTCAGCAGACATATGCTAAGACTTACTGTTGCATGTCATCAGCTCAAGACCTTCATTTTCATGTCTGTCTCCAGTTCTCTTCTCCATATATTTTTGTGTCTACTTCTGCTTCTGTTACCCTGGGGGTTCTGGAACAAGGATTGTCTGCTAAACCTATCAACAGGTTTTCTCAGTGAGTTCTATTCTTTACCAGTGTCATCTTGTCATCTCTTGTTCCATTGGCACTTGTCTGGTTCTTGTCATCTCTTGTTCCATTGGCACTTGTCTGGTTCTTGTCTGGTTCTTGTCATCTCTTGTTCCATTGGCACTTGTCTGGTTCTTGTCATCTCTTGTTCCATTGGCACTTGTCTGGTTCTTGTCATCAGTTCCTAATTGGCGATCTTGTCGTACTATTTCCCTCCTGCATTTCTACACAAGCACCCATTTATGAACGTCAGTAACTTCTTGGTTGTTGTTTTGTTGTTCTCCATGTTTCATAGCCATACAATAGGACTGACTTGACATTTGAGTTGAAGATTCTAATTTTTGTGTTGGACTTGATTTCTCTTGGTCTCCATATATTTCCCAAAGCAATGAAAGCACCTCTAGCTCTTTAATCCATAGTTTGATATCACTGACCTGTCCTTTTATACTTAACTTTTTACATTTTTGGTCCACTCTTGCCATTAAGTATCGTGGAGAGCTGAAGTTTTTGTTTTTGAGCCAGATGTTGTATTGTCTACTGTGAGCTCGTGTTTTTGTAGGATTTCTGTGATGTTGTCTATCTGCAGGGTAACCCCGATGTGAAAGGGGGGGGGGGGGGGTTGGGTTGTCTATCTGCAGGGTAAGAAAAATAGGTTAAAAAAAAAAGTTTAAAGTAGTCCCTTAGCAGATAACTGCCATAGGGGAGTGAAGTGTAAGAGACTTCACTATGCTAGGTCCAGCTTCAAGAGGTGGTGGTGACTAGTTCCCTTCCTCGCTGCCTTTGCTAACCCCAGAACAGAACCATGTACCCATTTACAGCTGGGTAGACTGGAGTGTCTAAGAAAAATTCTCAGAATCTTTTAGCCGAATACCATCACCAACCAAGATCTGCTTACTCGGAGCATCATAGCTGGCAGATGCTGGAGCTGGGTTGGCCATGTCCTGTCCTGAGAAGAGACCCCGATGCCATCACAAGAACAGCTATGCTATGGACCCCTGAAGGAAAACGAAAGAGAGGCCGACCAAAAACAACTTGGCGGAGGACTGTGGAGGCTGAGATGCAAAGAATGAACCAGAGTTGGGGCACTGTATGAAGGATGGTCAACGACCAAGCAAAGTGGAATCAATTTGTTGTTGCCCTACAAGACGCCACCAGGCGTGATGGCCACTGACTGCTTTGATGGTCGGTGGCTAAGGATCAAAGAAGAAGAAGAAGACTGGAGTGTGTTTCAAATCCGGTACCTTTGCAGTGAAAGACCAGCGCTGTAAACACTCTGCCAATCGGATGCTCAAGAGAAATAGAGGAAGACCTGAAACACAAGGAAAAGGGACTTTGGACACAGGTCTGAGGGAGGTAAAGAAGACATGGAAAAGACCTTGAACGGATGGGATGGCACAGGAGGGTTTGGCATGAATTTGTTGGCCTATGCTCCACATGGTGCTGAATTTGAATGAATTTCTAATAATTAAAATCCTAAAAGTAAGAAAACAGGAAGGACTTACAGCAGCTTGATGTGGAAACTGGTATGGTTTCAAAATATGGAAGAATGGGACATATCTCATGGAAAGAGATAAAAAGAAATAAAGAGGGCCTAGAAAACCTGCGAATGAAAAGACAATGAAGATCATAATTTTAGACAGCTAAAATATTTTGGCCACATAAAATGACATAACGCCTTCAAGAAGACCATAATAGAAGGCAGAGTTGAAGGTAAACATGCAAGAGGAAGACAGCGCTATAAGTGGGAAGATAACATCAAGAGATGGACAGGATAGAGTCTATCAGTGTGCACAATCAAAACAAGAGACAGAAGAGGTTGGAGATCCAGTGCAGCCGACCTTTGATGTGAAGATGGCACCTGATGATGATGGTTTCAAAGAAATCCCCATCTGCGCACACATTCTCCACCCCTCCAAGCTTCTTTGCTCATTAGTTTCTGTGTGAACTATTGCAAGTGTTGACTAATCTGTGGAGTGTCAGCTGAGTTGTTGAAAGAATTAAAAAGCTTTTTGATGGGTTCAAATTACATTAACTCATTCTAACCCAGGCATTTTTTCGCTTTTACCCAGGACCCAATATGCAGACATTTTTTTTCTACGAGTGATGTTTTAAAAATAGGAAGTAGACACATGTATTAATTTAGTAGATATATGAATTATGCATCAAACTTTAGGAAATTGGCTGCAGAATGTTGTGACATACTGTTGAGTTCTTATATGATGTTATAATTGTTTGTTATATCTTGTGAAGTGTAGAAACAATAAAAATCAAAATAAAAAATGAATAAAAATTATGCACATACACGTAAATATTTCAGCTGTACTTAATCCCTTGGTAGTAAAACACCAGGAATTGAAACGTATATCCAGTTGACAACTAATTCAAGAAGTTTGATAAAAAACAAATGAAAATTATAATTTATATAAATTTTTTTGTGCTGTCACATCTTGCTGAACTGAAATCTCACACATTCCTGTCCCATGCAAATTAATTAATTTATTACTTAAAAATATCATGTTTGTTTAACGTCTTTATCAGAATCGAAAATAGGTTATTATCACTACCGATATCGCTAAAATTCATTTCGAAATTATATATTGAGGTTGATTTGTTAATAGTTTATGAGTGTTATGTATGTGACTACCCTACATGTAAACAAATAACCCTATGACGTCATTAATTGATAAAAGTATGCAAAAACTAAGCACCAATATAATTAGTTGGCTACCAGTTCAAAATATGATGTCCACAGGAAGTGTTTACATGATATGAACACTCTATAGCCACTTATTTTCTAATTTTTTTGTTCAATTTCAGAATCTTATAAAGTGGGCATTCCACGCGGCCTGCGGCTAGATCCAAAGCAACTCTAGCAACGGATATAAAGCACACAATTGTAACTTCATAAATTTTTTTTTCGCTCACAAATGTTCACACACATGTGCCGGATGTAATGAAATAATTTGAAACTGGCGTATCACCAGATATTCTATAATTTTCTACTCAAATGCGGCATATATCACCTTGGCGTGCCATATGCCCTGGGTATAACGAAAGGCCTATCTGGCTCGCCATACGCCCATTTGGGCAGAATGTAATATGTTGTTCCATATTTAAAATTTAGTTAATAGCGTTACCAGGTAGTCCTTTTTCTGGAATCTCCAGGGCAAGAGAGGTAGAGAAAGACCACAGAACACATGGAGAAGAGAACTGGAGCCAGACATGAAGGGGGTGAAGAAGACATGTAAAGACCTTGAGCAGACGGCACAAGACAAGATGACAAGTTTGTTGAAGGCCTATGCTCCTTGTGGAGCTAATGGGTGATGGTCGTATTTAGAAGGGTAATTGTGAACAGTGAACCTGGCTTTTGTATATGTGGCATGTATGGGGTTTACTGATAATTGACAAAAACAAAAAATAGCAATGCATCCCAAGAAACTTTCAGAGAAATATGTAAGTATTTACTTTATTACAAGATAATTATTTATTTGCCTACTAATATTTTTGTGTCTGTGCAATTATATGTGATACCATTTATGTGATTCCATATATGTGATTCCTTTCAAAGAAGATTATTTTATATCCTCAGTAGTATAATGTTAAGTATCCCAGTCTGTCTCACAAGAGACCAGGGTTCGATTCCCTGCGGGGGAGGAAGTTTAATACATGACGAATCCAGATAGTCACCTAGTGATCCTTGTCAGCACCAGCCTTTTTCAAGGCTAGCATCAGTCTAGCACCAAAATTGGATAAAATAATTCACACAATATATTACATCTATCACCGAAAAGGCCCACCTCTGGTCGGGTTGAACAGGGTATCAAAACTCTGTATTATATTAAAAATTAATAAAAGTTTATTTCACGAGTCTGCTGACTCTGATCAGTTCTTTCAGTGTGTATTCTGGCATTTTACTTCATTGAGGATTCCATGAGTTATGAACTCTGGTGTATGTAGATGCAGATTCTCGTCCCCTTATCTGAAACTAGTGGACCCAGATGTATATCAGAATTTTGAATTTTTTAGATTTAAGAACGGTAGCACTTGACATACTGTATATTATGGTAACACCCTAGTGGGGTCTGTGGCAGCACCCTTTATAAGCAGATACATTAATGCTTCTAAAATTCCTATTTATATTACAATATTACAAATAATCCCTTTTTTAACATTGTCTAGCATTGGAAATGTAACTGTTTTATAATTAATAAAACTTTTATCACCAACAATTTTTAAACTTTAGAAGTCACAAATGACCAGTTCTCAAAAGTTGGTACTTACTAAATATTTGAAAATTTCACCATTTGATCATCATCATAATATGGCCACATACACAACGTAAAATTCCACTATATATTATTGTCTGGGTTACTGTGTTTATATATATAATATAATATAATATAATATAAGTTTCTTGTCTATGTAGCAGATGCATAACACCTGCTTGAGTCATGGCATGCACATTAGTGACACTGTACGAAAGCCCTTTTGGTTTTCAGAGCTTTTTGAATTTCTTGAATTTCATATATGGGGTTCAAGACCTGTACCAGTCGCAGAAGTCACAAAAGGGATAAAAATATTAACCTTTTGGCAGTGTAATTATCAGGCCTAGTACATCTTCCAGCAATCTCAGTTTTTTTTCCCCTGCATACCAGCCCACCAGGTTGAGCATAATCTAAACTATGTAAACAAGAACATATACTTGTACAAGGCACTTTAAAATGTCTAAACAGATTAATAGTTAAAGCATATGTGTAGTCCCCTGTTCGAGACTTCACCATACTAAGTCCAGCTTTTATGAGGTTGGGTGACCAGTAAATTTCCTTGTTGCCTTTGCCTCCCCTAACTCAAGAGCAGTCAAGTATTTACCTATTTACAGCTGGGTAGACTAAAGCGTGATGCTACAAATGTTTTGAACCTGGAATCTGGTGGCTTTGCCACTAGAGGCAAGCACACTAAGCACTCCGCCAGTCGGATGTTGAGATTAATAATTAGCAAATACTAATTGATTATGTCCAACACTTTCTACATTCTACCAAACATACTGAAATTGGTCTGCCGTGTGTAGTTTTTCTCAAATAGCAGGGGGTCGGAGTGGCTAAGAGTTAAGACGTCCACTTCAAATTCTAAAGGTAACGGGTTCGCTCCCAGTACAGGGAGCATAATAGATAGAAAATTTTCCAGAACCAGTGGATCCTAATGATATCATTTTCCTCCCGATCTCATGGGTAGGGAGATCAGATATCTAGCCTTCTCAGATAAGGGCAAAAAAATAGGAGGTACTGTGTGCAAGCTGCACTAGTTAAAAATCCCATTGGAAATCATAAAGCTGCCCTGGTAAAATTTAAAAATTAGGAGGAAACCTACCCACCACAAAAATATTTATGGAATGTGGGATTCCTGTATACACACATTGTGATCCTCGCTGGTGTTATGGAGTTTGAGCACTGATCTGAGATCCTCCTTATGTGATCTAAGTGAAGAGATCAGAGCACTGATGGAGTTGTCTAAGTGAGGAGATCGGAACACTGATGGAGTTGTCCATGTGCAGTGAAAATGGTCCTTAAAACCAAACCAAACCAGTCTCAACTGGGTGATTGAAAAGCCAAGTCCTTTATCCTTATATACCACCGTCCTTGTACTGGAGTCTCTGCCTACATCCTTTTAAAATCATCTGTAAAGTTACATGCACTGTCTAGTCCTTGTAGGAAGTTTCCACTTGTCTTTTCCTAAAACCCTTTGGAAACTTAACTTACAATGACTTATCCCTCCATATTTATTTTAATCTTATCATTTACGTCTGCCCACGAACCAATTAAAAATTGAACTTTTGTAAAGGTCACGGTAGTCCCATAGCAGATACAGCCGTAGGGGAGTGAAGTGTTAGAGACTTCACTATACTAGGTCCAGCTTCGACAGGTGGGGTGACCAGTTCCCCTCGTGGCTGCCATTCACCTTCTCTAACTCATGAGCAGTGTCGGGCACCTATGTAGAGCTGGGTAGACTAGAGCGTGACGCCACCATGTTTTGAACTTGGTACTTGGACACCAGCGCTCTAACTCTGTCAATTGAATGCTCTGAACTTCTGTAAGCATCTTTAACAAAGTACATGAAAGCTTTGTGAATTTGTTTCTTCTTCTTCTGCGTTCGTCCTGAAAAGGATGTTGGTTTGTCGCCGTTTACGGCGAAGCTGCGATATTTGCGCTTTTCGGCCTGACACATCCGATTTCAGCTTGGCATTTTTGGGACCGGGTTTGCCTTCGCTCTTCGATCCCTACTCTCTCGGCCAGACTGCAGTGATGCAGCCTGTTTCCAGGACCACCACTTGGAGGTGGAGTAGGGTCTTGGTCAGCACTAGTTCGCTGACCCTGATGCAAGCAGTCAAGCTATGAGTTGCTGACTGCATTCATCTCTCTTGCTGTGTCTTCGGTCCCATGAATTTGTTTGATATTTGTTTTATTCCATTTTCTTGTGGACTGGATTATACACGATTTGTAAAAATTATTGGGTTTGTTATTTGGCACTGAGGTCATTGTATTATGGAGATATTGGGCTTTTATTTGTTTGTCCCTAATAGTTGTTCTCTAGGTAGCACTTCTTAGAGTATCTGATGTTGCTGCCCATAAATTGTGTTTTCTAAAGTCGTCTTTGGATGACATTTGATGTGATGGAGAGGTTAATGTCTGATGTGACTGAGAGTATGACATCTTATGTGACTGAGAGTATGACATCTGATGTGACAGAGTATGACATCTGATGGGATTGAGAGTATGACATCTGATGGGATTGAGAGTGTGACATCAGATGTAATTAAGAGTATAACATCTGACATGATTGAGAGTGTGAGCTCTGATATGACTGAGTGGTTGAAATGTGATATGTTTAAATGTATGTCATCTGATGTGGTTGAGAGCTTGACATTAACATCTAATGTGATTGAGAATTTGACATCTGATGTGATAGAGTGCTTGGCATCTAGTGTGATTGAGAGTATGACATTTGGGATTGTAATATCTGATATGATAAAAAGCTTGACATCTGATGAGTCTGAGGACTTGACATTTGATGTGATAGAGAATTTGACAAGTGGGATAGAGAAATTGACATCTGATGTGATTGTGAAGTTATCATCTGATGTGATGGAGATCTGATGTGATAGAGAGTATGACATACAATGCAATTAAGGATTGTGAACAGAACATTTTATGTTTCTGAGATTTAATAACATAAGATGTGAGATTTTCAATAACATAGATCACACATGTGAGAACAACACTTCTTTTATAATACCTAGAATACAGTGGGGTGTCAGTATCAAAAGTCCAGTGGGGAACGCGCAGTGGCTAGACTCGTTGACTTCGTGATGGTGTCTCAGTGTGTGCGACGGAACGAACGGAATAATTTGTCTTCTCTTTGTTACTTTCACAATTGCCTCCACGGCTGGCAGAGTTGTGGATTTTAAAGTTGCTACCATAAGTGAAATGGGTTCATTTTCGATACAAGACAACAGGAAGCTGAGACGCTTGGGAGTCATGACCCAAGTGGGCCCGCCCCCCTTAGAGTGTAAAGGAGTATATAGGGCTGAAACACTTGTCGGACGGGGGGACTTCTTCTGATGATCAGATTGCTTCCTGTTGTATCGCTCTGTAAAGAGTTTCCTATCAGTGTGTCTAGGATTGTGTAAATCACCTTGTGCGTGTCTGTCCAAAACATTATAAACAAATAAAGAGGGGAAACCTGAGGTCTGTGCGTGTCTGTCCACAGTTGTATATATGAGTTTCTTTGTGTTTACTACACTTGAACTATTTAATGGTTCACTCATTTTGTTTTGGGTTTTAAACTTAGTTCATGTAAATTCGATTCTGATAATATATTGTTCAAACTTTGATATTTTATGGGATAATTGGGGCAGTTGTGTATTGCATAATGAATATTATTGTCACACATGTCCACTGTGGGCTTCCTCCCAGTTACATCCAAATTGTTTTGAGGTAGTATAAATTTTTGATAAATTTTGGTTTATTACATTCCAATTTCATCAACGGTCACAGCAAATATTCTTTGTAAAGAGAAAGTAACTTGAATTACAGACAATGAAAAAACACAATTTTTGTGTATATTGATGTCTAAATTATTTGCAGTTCGAACAAAAGTTGTATGATCACAGCATAAATTTCCTGTGGAGCCACCAGTGCATCTAGTCCCTTGCAGGAAGCTTTCACAAAACATTCACATGCTCTTGCAGTGATAGTTTCTGCTGCATTTTGTTTGACATGATGAGTTTACATTCAGCTAGATAGTTTAGTAGTCTGATATGATGTTATAAATGTAGACAAGAGGGGTGTGATGTAGTTTGAATCCAGAATCTGTTGACATCTGAAGTAGACAGACTTATGTGATCTAACTTGAGAGCAGACTAAGGTTTTCAGTGATTTTGTATATTTGGAAATGTCATAATTTATTACAATTGTTGTGATGTCAGTTTTGTTTCTTGTCATTCATTGAGCTTGAAAAAAGCTGAAATATTTACTTGTTACTAAGTAACTTTACCAGGAGGCATAATATTGTGCTTAAATATACTTTTTACACATGATTCTGTGCTTTCTGTATATGAAAATTGGATTTGTATGCATGTTTAATTGAATGAAATTTGATTTGTATGCATGTTTAGTTGAATGAAATTTGATTTGTATGCATGTTTAATGGAATGAAATTTGATTTGTATGCATGATTAACTAATAACATTTGATTTGTATGCATGATTAAATTCAATGATTTCTCTGTCAGTCATGGAGGCATTACATTCTTGGCATCATCAAGTACCATGCCATGTGGCATAGGTGACCATGTCTCACCACAACTTCTTGTCTACAGTACTATTGATCTATTATATTGTTCACTTCTTCCCATGCCATGTGGCATTGGTGATCATGTCTCACCACAACTTCCTGTCTACAGTACTATTGATCTATTATATTGTTCACTTCTTCCCATGCCATGTGGCATAGGTGATCATGTCTCACCACAACTTCCTGTCTACAGTACTATTGATCTATTATATTGTTCACTTCTTCCCATGCCATGTGGCATAGGTGATCATGTCTCACCACAACTTCCTGTCTACAGTACTATTGATCTATTATATTGTTCACTTCTTCCCATGCCATGTGGCATAGGTGATCATGTCTCACCACAACTTCCTGCCTACAGTACTATTGATCTATTATATTGTTCACTTCTTCCCATGCCATGTTGTCAAACTGTCCAGAGTCTTCTCTCTTTGTCATCCTGTATATCTTTTTCCTTCTATCTTTGCTGTTGTCATGATATACTCCAGCTTCCTTCTATCTTTGCTGTTGTCATGATATACTCCAGCTTCCTTCTATCTTTGCTGTTGTCATGATATACTCCAGCTTCCTTCTATCTTTGCTGTTGTCATGATATACTCCAGCTTCCTTCTATCTTTGCTGTTGTCATGATATACTCCAGCTTCCTTCTATCTTTGCTGTTGTCATGATATACACCAGCTTCCTTCTATCTTTGCTGTTGTCATGATATACTCCAGTTTCCTTCTATCTTTGCTGTTGTCATGATATACTCCAGCTTCCTTCTATCTTTGCTGTTGTCATGATATACTCCAGCTTCCTTCTATCTTTGCTGTTGTCATGATATACTCCAGCTTCCTTCTATCTTTGCTGTTGTCATGATATACTCCAGCTTCTTTCTATCTTTGCTGTTGTCATGATATACTCCAGCTTCTTTCTATCTTTGCTGCTGTTGTCATGATATACTCCAGCTTCCTTCTATCTTTGCTGTTGTCATGATATACTCCAGCTTCCTTCTATCTTTGCTGTTGTCATGATATACTCCAGTTTCCTTCTATCTTTGCTGTTGTCATGATATACTCCAGCTTCCTTCTATCTTTGCTGTTGTCATGATATACTCCAGCTTCCTTCTATCTTTGCTGTTGCCATGATATACTCCAGCTTCCTTCTATCTTTGCTGTTGTCATGATATACTCCAGCTTCTTTCTATCTTTGCTGTTGTCATGATATACTCCAGCTTCCTTCTATCTTTGCTGTTGTCATGATATACTCCAGCTTCCTTCTATCTTTGCTGTTGTCATGATATACTCCAGCTTCTTTCTATCTTTGCTGTTGTCTTGATATACTCCAGCTTCCTTCTATCTTTGCTGTTGTCATGATATACTCCAGCTTCCTTCTATCTTTGCTGTTGTCATGATATACTCCAGCTTCCTTCTATCTTTGCTGTTGTCATGATATACTCCAGCTTCTTTCTATCTTTGCTGTTGTCATGATATACTCCAGCTTCCTTCTATCTTTGCTGTTGTCATGATATACTCCAGCTTCCTTCTATCTTTGCTGTTGTCATGATATACTCCAGCTTCCTTCTATCTTTGCTGTTGTCATGATATACTCCAGCTTCCTTCTATCTTTGCTGTTGTCATGATATACTCCAGTTTCCTTCTATCTTTGCTGTTGTCATGATATACTCCAGCTTCCTTCTATCTTTGCTGTTGTCATGATATACTCCAGCTTCCTTCTATCTTTGCTGTTGTCATGATATACTCCAGCTTCCTTCTATCTTTGCTGTTGTCATGATATACTCCAGCTTCTTTCTATCTTTGCTGTTGTCATGATATACTCCAGCTTCTTTCTATCTTTGCTGTTGTCATGATATACTCCAGCTTCCTTCTATCTTTGCTGTTGTCATGATATACTCCAGCTTCCTTCTATCTTTGCTGTTGTCATGATATACTCCAGCTTCCTTCTATCTTTGCTGTTGTCATGATATACTCCAGCTTCCTTCTATCTTTGCTGTTGTCATGATATACTCCAGCTTCCTTCTATCTTTGCTGTTGTCATGATATACTCCAGCTTCCTTCTATCTTTGCTGTTGTCATGATATACTCCAGCTTCCTTCTTCTTATAACATGCCAAAGAAAAGTGGATTGCTTCCCTTGGACCCGAGGAATAAGTTTCCTTTGTGTTTTTGCCTCTTTCAGGACATCCTCATTACTTGTTTTAGTTGTCCATAATATTTCTTGGCATAGTACAGTGTTTAAAAAAATATATATATACACACTTCGATTTCTGGGACCCGTGTAGTTCGGGGGGAGGGAGGGGTCTGTGAAGAGACAAAGAAAGAAAGAATAAACCTACTGCACCCTCAGGACGACTAAGTTGACGTTGTGCCTGTGTTTGGCAAAAAAAAAAAAAAAAGTTAGTTGCTTATCCTTTACAGGACATGGCAATCAACCCCAGCTTTTATTGGCTGTTTGTGATTTTTCTAGGCAATTTTTTTTCATTCAGTAGTTTGCCATTGCTTTCTGAACGGTACGGCGCTTATACCATTGTTAAAAATCCACGCAAAGCAATCTGCTTCCAAACCGCCTGCAGCAGGTTTCGAACCTGGTATATCTGGATTATGAAATTGCGTTCATATCCATTAGGCCACAGACGCCAAAGCAAAACAAAAAACAAACTGCCAGAGAAACCACTGTTGCAAGCGCATGTTAATGCTTGGTGCTGGCTTCATGGTATAGGATCCAGCTACAGTCATGGTTTCATGCTCTGTAAGGAGCACAAAGGAAAGTGATGATGACATTGAATGCTGATAACTCAAACCATGACAGAGTTTGAATGCTGATAACTCAAACCATGACAGAGTTATGTCATTTTCATATTTGAAGTGGCAAATATTCAAAATGTCTACCATCTACAACAATGCATTGTTCACAGTGATGAACAGCTGACTGGCTTTCTGTATTGTTACTAACTAAATAGTGAAACATGCAGTTTTAATGTGATGCCTCAGGTCTTTCAGGATATGCATGTTGAGATAAAGACAACCTTCCATAAAATACTTCACAAGTGAACGTCTAAAGGCATGCTTATTTGTTGTCTAGCATTATTCTGCTCTATCCCTGCAAAATAGCAAATTGAATCTCAACTTATGAGTCAGTTGTACGCATTTTACATATGTATACATAATTTTGAAACACCCTGTATTTTGTCTCTTGAAGATATTACGTAGACAGTATCCACAAGAAGTTTACATATATAATGTGGATGTCAATAAAATAATAGAACAACTAATAGAGATGTCTTTAGGTAGAGATGTCAAATGATTTCTTTGTTATACAATTAGAGGTGTTTTATTCTATTTACTGTTGTTGTTATGTCTGTGCTAATTTATTGTTATGGTATCTGTGTTAGTTCATTGTAATATTGTTTGTTAGTTCTTTGTTGTAGTGTCTGTCAGTTCTGTTTTGTACTTGTCTCTAAAAGTTGATTGTTGTAGTGTCAGTTTATTATTGTAGTGTCTGTTGTACTAGTCCATTGCTGTAGTGTTTGTTTGTTGATTGTTGTAGTGTCTGTGCTCATTCATTGTTGTAGCGCCCCTTAATTCATTGATGTAGTGTTTATGATAATCATTAATGTGTTGTCTCTGCTAGTCCATTGCTGTAGTGTTTGGCTTAGTTCACTGTTGTAGTGTCTGTGTCAGTTCATTGTTGTAATGTCTGTTTGTTCATTGTTGTAGTATCTGTGTAAGTTCATTGTTGTAATGTCTGTTTGTTCATTGTTGTAGTGTCTGTTTGTTCATTGTTGTAGTGTCTGTGTCAGTTCATTGTTGTAATGTCTGTTTGTTCATTGTTGTAGTGTCTGTGTCAGTTCATTGTTGTAATGTCTGTTTGTTCATTGTTGTAGTATTCGTGTAAGTTCATTGTTGTAATGTCTGTTCATTGTTGTAGTGTCTGTGTTAATTCATTGTTGTAGTGTCAGTGTTAATTCATTGTTGTAGTGTCTGTGTCAGTTCATTATTACTAGTTCATTATTGTAAGGTCTGTTTGTTCATTGTTGTAGTGTCAGTGTTAATTCTGTGTCAGTCCATTGCTGTAGTTCCTGGATGAGTTCATTTTTGCATTGTCTCTAACAGAAAATACAGTTTGTTTATAGTTGAACTTAATGAACTTAACATTCTTGTGATGTCTGTATTAGTTCATTGTTGTATTATCTGTGCTAGTTTACTGTTGTATCACCTGTTCGTTATAGTGTCTGTGTTGTACATTGTTGTATTGTCTGTATGTGTCAGACTAACATGCCCTCTTTCTTATTGTAATGGACACACACAAATTATGTTTTGAAAGCAATATTTATGGTGAGATTTGATACATTCTTTTGTGAATTTTAATGAATATAAAAAATATATGAATACTATATTAGCAAATACTGCTAATTTTTAAGAGCACGTGATTCCTGTATTTAAAATATTTTCTGCATGGATCTGTAATAAATATGTGCATATTTCTACAGTTATATCTTATATTGCTCAAGAATTCATTTAGCATTGTTACTTCTGACTTTGTGAAATCCAACTGAGAAATTTCCACTGGGTATTTTTAATAATGTATTGGTAACTATTGTATGTGTTTGTAACAACTATTATGCATGGTAAATTTATTCTGATGCTTGTTAGTTTGTCATTATAGACTATTATTTTGAGAATGTAAAAACAGAAAATTCACCATGTTAATATCATGAAGTTCTTATTAGGTCAACAACGAATATGACTTAGATTTTGACGAAGTCCAATCTGTACCTTCCCATGGAGAATAGGTTGTCAGTTAACTCATGCGAAGTCCACCTGTCCTGTGCCATCAACTCAAGGTCTTTCCATGATTTCTTTACCCCTTTCATTTCTGCCTCCAGCTCTCTTCTCCATTTGTTTTTTTCAGTTCTCCCCATACCTCTCTTACCCTGTTGATTCAAGAACAAGAGCTGCACTGTAATGCTATTAACAGATTATCTCAGTGTATGTCCTATCCATCGTCAGCTTTTCTTCTTCTCATCTCTTGTTTCACTGACATCTGTGTGGCGTTTATTTTTCATTAGTTCCACATTGATGGTCTTCTTATACCATGTCAATCCTTCTATTCAATGCAAGCACCCATTTATGAAAGTCTAAAAATATTGGAATAATATACTTTAATCATGAACACACACACAAAAATGTCACATTTGCCACTTAAACAAACAGGGGTTCTTAAAGTGTAGTCCACAGACACCTTGAGGGTCTATGATTAGAGTCTAGGGAAGTCCTAGTACATAACCTCAATTTTAAAATGTACAATTTTTAATTATGCGTTTATGTCTATATTATTTCAGTGAAGAGGTCCATAGCCTTAATGGAACAATTAAAGGGTCCATAGAACAAACAAGATTAACAAAACCCTGAATGCAAGTTGTACACAAGCATAAACACAGACAAACAATCAAACTGCAAATATATGATTCATTCAGGTGCAGCAAATCATTCTTTTAAAAGGCGTATTTACCTGGTTAGAGTGCTAGCTTCTGGAGGTAGATGGAGTGGGTTCAAAACCATGTTATGCCAATGGAGTGGGTTTAAAACCATGTTATGCCACACTATAGTTTGGCCAGCTGTAAAAATGGGTACCTAACTCTGCTCGTAAATTGAGGAAGACAAAGGCAGTGAGGAATAGAACTGGTTATCCCCCCCCCACCTCATAAAGCTGGGACCTAGTATAGAAAAAGACTGCAATCTTCACTCCTCTATGGCAGTATGTGCCGTAGGACCACTTTTTTTTTTAAACCATTGATATTGAAGTTATTTGCCCTTGTAAATCTTCTCTCACTCTCACACTCTAAAATATGTTAGTTAAACAAACGATAGATGAAAATATTTTTATTTATACATTTTCTTGTGGTGTAATGTTGGACTTTATAGAAAAGTGCTGTTATAAGTACTTGGAATTTTCTTGTTATTTTTTTGTCATGTACAAATGTGGGGGAGTTTTACATTTTGATGCGTGAATTTTGTAACAGAATGTGGATTTATTGTTTCGTTCAGTTTATGGGGATATTAAAGATGATTAAAAATTGTATGCACAAAACTTTTTAAACTCTGTTGTTATCTGTAGTGTCTTGAGTTTTTGAAAGTGGGTTGCTAGCTTACTGCTATGTAGTGTCACACAATTTTTTGAGTGGGTTGCTAGCTTACTGCTATGTTGTGTGACCCAAGATTTTTTAGTTTTAGGAATGGGTTAGCTTAATGCTGTGTCATGTGACTCTAGTTTTTTAGGTTTGAAAGTGGGTTGCTAGCTTAGTGCTATGTCATGTGACTCAAGTTCCTGAGGTTTGGGAATGGGTTGTTAGCTTACTGCTATGTTGTGTGACTCTAGTTTTTGTGGTTTGAAAGTGGGTTGCTAGCTTAATGCTATGTGGTGTGACTCAAGTTTCTGAGTTTTGGGAATGGGTTGTTAGCTTAAGGCTGTGTCGTGTGACTAGTTTTTGAGGTTTAAAAGTGGGTTGCTAGATTAATGCTATGTTGTGTGACTCAAGTTTCTGAGTTTTGGGAATGGGTTTTTAGCTTAATGCTGTGTCGTGTGACTCTAGTTTTTGAGGATTGAAAGTGGGTTGCTAGCTTAATGCTATGTTGTGTGACTCAAGTTTCTAAGTTTTGGGAATAAGTTGTTAGCTTAATGCTATGTTGTGTAACTCAAGTTTCTGAGTTTTGGGAATGGGTTGTTAGCTTAATGCTATGTCGTGTAACTAGTTTTTGAGGTTTGGGAATAGGTTGCTAGCTTAATGCTATGTCATGTAACTCTAGTTTTTGAGGTTTGAAAGTGGGTTGCTAGCTTAATGCTATGTCATGTGACTCAAGTTCCTGAGGTTTGGGAACGGGTTGCTAGCTTACTGCTGTGACATTTGACGCAAGTTTTTTGAATTTTTAAGAGTGGTTTGCTAGCTTAATGCTGAATCATGTGACTAAACATTTTGAGATTTGAGAGTGGATTACTGGCTTAATGCTATGTTATGTGACTTAATTTTTAGTGTTACCTATCTACTGTATTATACCATGACCAAATAAGTTGGAAAACTGGTATGTTTTGAGACATAACACAAAACATTTAGGCTCACTTAGCAGAAATATGGGCACTGTAAGTAACGTGGTTATCACATATGAGTAGTGGTGACAGGACGTAGTAGTGACAGCACAGTAATTGAGCTGTTCAACCCTTCTTCATAATTCATAAATAAAGATCTGATTTTGTGCACTTGCTATCCAAGGTTTATTCAATTACCTCTCCCACACAAAATACACAACTGTAGGCTGGCCCATCTAGAGCTCAGATGAGATCGGGGGGGGGGGGGGGAGGGGGGGGGGGGTTTATGTTGTGAGGTCCTCTTGTTGTTTGGGATGATGGTTGAAAAATGGAGGACTATGCATCCTTCAGATAAATTTGGTGTAGAGTTTAGCCAGAGCCAGACATAGCAGTGGCATACTATGCCTTACCAAGAAGAGATCAAGTCATCATTTTCAGACTGAGCTGAGGGGGGACTAAAGTATGACATGGTGAAGGGTGGGTTTGACAAAACAAACAGGTAATATATGTTACTAGGACAAAAGACAACAAAAAAAAAGTGGTAGATATTGTTGCAGCCACTTGGTTTTTGTGAGGGAAGTTAAAAAAAAAAAAGCAAGATCTAAAGTAACAAACATGAAGAAATAAATAAAATGAAAACATCCAATAGAATGTCGCTTGTCAGGGATTGGTACATATTCTACGGGTTGTATTCATGTTATTTGTTTTCTCTCGTTTCTCACTTAGCTCTCGCTTTCTGTCTTTTCCCTGACAAAGACATTATGGCCGCAATGTAGGCAAACTTCTGTGTCCTTTGTCTTAATGAGATGCAATACCTTTTTTCATTTTATTTAAAAACCCACCCTAAAGACTGAGAGCTGCAGACCCAAATATGTTTTCGCAAAATTAGGAACAGGGCATGCAGACGTGTGTCCATGTTGGGAAGACAAGCAAACATTAGAACATGCCTTCCAAGAATGTCATCTCCATGAGAGCAGGCTGAAAGCTTGATCTTCATCAACCCCCTTGAGGAGGAGACTGTGTGTCGATGAGATAATCCTGAGACAGGTGGCATAGGTATGTCAGAGAAATAGATGTGGCTTTATAAGAACAAAAAAAAAAAGCTTGCACAAAAACATTAATGTACTTTTGCTGGGGTGGTTTTTAAAGCAATTTTTTTTTAATATGATGAGGTTTTCAGCTCCACGAACAACCTCTATTAGTTGCCTGTTATGACCTGATGGGAGTAGTAGTCCTGTTCTTTGTCTCCCCAGAGACCCCCTGTGACGAGAGTACTGAGATTCTGTCTTTCAAATGGCCCATGTCTTTTCCTCCTTGCATTTTGTTCACTATTTCTAGGAGGGATTACAGAAAAATCCTTCTCCATGGTTCTTCTCCTTCTATTATTTACGTTTTTTTCAAGATGAGATCACGAGGGAGTTTGATCTCATCTGCTTTATGGTTCTTCTTTATGTGTTTAGAATGGGGGTGTAGGGAATTAGACAGTATTTTTCTAGAAGAAAGATTATAGATGCTAGATCAGGATTGGCACCAGATTGTCTTTTTTTAAAGATAGGCATGCAGCTAGACACATTTTTCGGAATTTATATATATATATATATATATTTTGGCCATTTTTGTTTCATTGCCACCAGAGGGCTAGGCTTAATCCCGTTTCTTTGTCTAAAACTCATGTACGTTGCATCAGCATGATCTAAGGTTCTGATTGGCTGAGAGCTAACTGCAGTTGAAATGCAGAGCTCCCATTGGCTTTAGAACCACGCCGCGCATATGACGTCATGAAGTCGGCGCGTGGGGGTCTTGATTATAAAAAGGCCTATATTTCATAGCCTCTTTCTCTTTTAATGAAAAATTGATAAGCCGGTTGCCAGAGTCAAGTGGATTGCCTTCAGTAGGACATTCGAGATTTGGTAAGCATGAATTTTTGCGTGAGGACTTTATTTAATTTTTCTAGGCCTAGGCCGATCATTTAAGTTTCTTTGGGCAGTTTAAGTTTAATGTTAATTCTTAAAGCCAGAGCCATCAAATACGATCTTAGTGATAGACTTGAGAAACTTTATAGGTCCATTTAATTCCTTGTTGAAGGAATAGCGGCATGGTTTAAAAGTTGAGATATCACCGCTTTGTATTATTGCAAAGTAGGTCGGGAGAGAAACCCGCATCTCTGGTTTATGAATTTACAGAATGACGGGAGCGTGTGTATTTGGGATTTTATTGAGAATGTATTGCTGCATGTTATTTATATTATAGTACACATCTATCTGTGGACGGGAGTGAAAGAGGCGTAATTTGTAAAGCACGTGAGCGCGTTGGTTACGGTATATTTATTGATACGATGTTCAGAGGGACGAGGGGGAGAGAAGCACGCGGTCATAAAATTGTAACCACGTGTTTGTAACTACTGAGATTTAATTGATAACCATTATGTATAACTTTTGACGGCATGTAGATGCTAGCGTAAACAGGGTTATATGTTATTGATTGTGCATTGTTATTATGTGTATTCAGAAGATGGAGATGAAATTTATTTCTGTTAAGGGAATAATACTTTATTTAAATTTTGAGGTGATTAATCATACTGACGGGAATTTTAGGAATTCCTAGAGAGGGCTAGTTTTATTTTGTGTTAATAATTTGCGGCATTAGTGTCAGCGTAAGAAGTAGGCCACAGTACGTCTGCCCAGACGGGCCAGTGAAAATATTGTTGTTGCTCGGAGTTAGTCAGGCAGAACAAGCGATCTGGGTTAGCCAATGTTTACTTTGTAGGCTCAGGTAGAGAAGGGAACAGGAGAGTAGCGGACGGTGTTGGCATGATTTTTGTATGGAGGTGCATAACGTGTTGAAGAGTCAGGGAGGTGGTGTTATTAGTAATAGATTTATTACGTTTTGTTTAGCTGTTGTTTTGTTTCGTCTGAACAGCAGGTACCGGCTTTTTGTGGGGAAGAGCAGAATTTTTGATACCTCAAAATTTCTCCCACGGCACAGTGGTGGCGTTCGCAGACACCCAAAGTCTCGCATGAATTGCCAGTGGTGGAAGGAGAGGAAGAAAATACGTTTTCCCAGCCAGGGGAAGACATTTTCCAGCGAATAGGATTTTTTGTGGATAAATCCTGAGCTCTGACGCTCATTCGGTTACACACGCAGATTTGGCATGCTGCCCGCGTTGTGGTAATTTTATGTTCACTTCTTCATGGCCATAATAAAGCCGACGGCCCAGTTATAGGTACTCGGGCAGGTAATTTCAGAGTGGTAGAAGTCCGCTACAGTTCCAGTCCAGAATCCAGGGGGGTTCTGTTAAACCTCAGTCATCAATTCCAGAGTTAGTGGAGAGAGAGAGGGTAAACATTCTCTCTACTGAAGTCAGCACAGATAGGCAGAACTGTTAGTTTTGGTGAATCATAGCAGAGGACAGCTGCTGAAGTTTAGAGGTGCAGTTAGTTGTGTTCAGGAGATTCCAGGATAGGCTATGTAGAACCGAAGTCTGTGCAGAGATTGTGTAGTCACTTCGCAGTCGTTCCAGCTATCAGTGGACTTAGAGTTAGAGTTAGAATTTAGAACAGCTAGTTTGGAGTGTAGGCGACATCAAGTGCAGTGTAGTTCATTTCGGTTAACCTTACCTTCTTTCTCCATACAGGTTGCAATTGTGGGAGAAGGGTTGAGGTTGATGCATTTTTAACTGTGCTTGATTTTGTTTCAGGTGTGCATCCTCGCACTTTATGTATTTGACATGTATATGAGTTTGTTTATAGGTGTATAATAAACTTGTATAAATTGTAGCTGGCATCAGTCATTTCCTTTAAGTACAGTAGCTATATGTTGTCTGTATCTTGGTGTTTGTGAAGCTTGATATAACCTTATCCCCTTAGGGTAGCTAGAGGTCGTTGACAACTATAGCACATAAGACGTCCGAAGTGGCGAGGAAAGAATCAACCTCGGTTCTTAAACTCGGAGCCAATGGTGTCAACTGTTCACATTTCACTATCATTTTCTTCTAAATCTATCTTTTCAGTCTTTCTTCTCACTAGTGTCTTGTCACTGTATGTAGACAGTCTCTAGTCCTAAATCCATTTCGTGACACACCCCCCCCCCCCCCGGGGGGGGGGGGGGGGCCTAGACGGGGCCAAAAAAAAAAAAACTACAAACACTAACAGTTCCTTATTGACTTCTCTAAAGGTACAGTAGAGAGCAATAAGTAAGCTATGCCTTGGTTTAATGTAGTTCAACGAACAATAACAAATCATAACAGTAATAATACAAATACCATTAACTATTTTTAACAACAACAATAACGGTGCCTTCAACATACTTTTCCCAAATATATCTTATGTGAATGTACATAATTAAACTTATATTTACAAACGTACATTTTCCCCGTCACATTGAATTATACAAGTCTGTTTATTATAGGAAACTATAGAGAGAAAACAAAGCTGCTACAGAGACTAACAACATTGCATGAGTACTTTGGTGCAGGTTTTCTGTAAAGGGATCTGCTAGTAGTGGTTCATAATGCAGTTAATTAATAACGGTTGTAGGCAATTTGGTCATCAGAAGGGTTCTCCATCAGACAATTGGCTTTTTACCTTCTTGGAGGGTGGGGCATTTGGATCATGAATCGTGAGCATCACTCTCCCAATTACTTTTTTGTAAAATTTCCCAACTTTCTTTCAAAATTTTTGTCAAAAATAAAAAAAAATTTTAGTTTTTAAATTCAATAATGCAATAGATTCAGGATCTGGGGTATTTGGGAATGGCATATGATGCAGATATACTATGAGAATTTAGATAAGGAAACTATTTTCTAACTGAAATAGAAATCGTGTCACAGGAATAGTGACATATTGCTTCAGAGGGACGTAATGATGGGTTAATTAGGCTGTCAAATAAAAGATACTCTCAGCGCTACATACGGAGAGATAATTTTAAAAAAAAAAGTTCTACGTTATAGAGACAGTGACGTAAAAAGATTTTAACAGACTAGGCAACAAGAATGAGCAAAAACTCAATAACTTGGGCGGACATATAAAATTTTGGGTTCGTGCCGAAATTCCGTAATCAAAATTATGATCCTCTCGGCAGTGGCATACTAAGGGGGAGGGGGCGATCCGCCCCGGGTGACAGCCAGGTAGGGGGTGCCATCGGATACTATTAATATAGTACTTACAGTTAAAATGCTACTTACTATTGTTTATTTACTGGGGGAAGGGGTGTCAAAGTTAAGATCCGCCCCGGGTGCCAAGTACTTTAGGGACGCCTTTCAGTGATAACTGATACGGGAAAGATTCTATAATGATGTCATCAGCGATCATGCTTACATCTACTAAAAAATCGTGGTAAACAACGTTGTCGCAAAGGTCAAACCATTATCGACGCCGTTTCTAACGTGAACTGCATTACCCGCAGATACATATTTTTGCCAGGAAAATAAAAAGGCAAGTACTAACATAGCTTGACGATGCTGAGTAAAACACTACGATGGGATCGATAATCTTACGGATTCCCCATAGAATTACATAAGAAGCAAAACAAAATTATCCCGTGAGAAGAAAAAACCCGTTTGCCTAGCTTCGTTTTCATAAATATATGTCAACGATATTGCCTAAGAGAGAAAGGAAAAATAAAATTGAACAGTAAAACTTATCAACAAATTGTAGGGACGAATACCTACCATGTAACATTCACGCACTAAATTGACCTTCAGTATATGTATGAAATTGCTAGTTTACATCTGTGATTTATTTTTGGAACTTTGATAATATTACATCAATTTATAGAAGAAAGGAGATGATAAATTAACGAAGAAACAAAGAAGAATTCAAGAGAAGCACCAAATAAAGATGACATAATTGAATTCATGGATTTCTTGCAATTGGTCTTGTCAGTTGACATGGTTTCAAGTTTACGTTTTTTTTTTTTTTTTTGGTACCGTATTCAATGTTGTGACTCCCTTGATCGGTTGAAGTTCACCTTCAACGGTATAAAATAATGAAGTATAGGCCTAATGAACATTAACGCCTAGGTCCAATAAATAAACCATCATCCGCGAGGTCACGGAAGGAGTACTAACCACAATACGATCAAACACTATCGAGGTCTTAGATAACAAACTAATTCCTCACACGGCCTTAGAGACTATCATATAATATATATAAATCATGACAGAACCTGTGACAATCGTATAAGAATATAGAGATAGATTCTGATATGTGACTGGGATAGATATCTGATGACAAGAACATATTTTGTATCTAATGCATAACTGAAATAGCTGATTGCAACAGTATACCTTTATCATTTGATGTACACTCAACCCTGGCTGCGCACAAGTGTTCAGTTCTTAAAAAACCTCGCGTACTTGAAATTCACGTGAATGGAGCTTAAGAAGCTATAAGAAATGATGGGCTAGCTTCCAGGCTCAGGTAGAGCATCATTTATGCACGTTTCTGTGTACTTATATTTATATAAATATGCAAAAGAAATGCTATTCAGATATCTTCTCTTCTTGGATCCTTAGCACCTGACTGACAAAGCTGTAAGTGGCCATCACGCCTAGTGGCATCTTGTAGGTCAGCAACAAACTGTCTCAATTTTGCTCGGTCGGTGGCCATCTTTCGTGTCGTGTCCCAAATTTGGTTCATGCTTTGCATCTCAGCCACCACTATAATTCAGAAGTGATGAAAACGAATTTTCCAAATAAATAAGGTTATTTAGGCTATCACCGCACTTTGTTGATACAATAAAAGTGTTAAAATGTAATATTAATATCATGGAACAATCATACACACTTAATCAGAGGCAGATTCTGTAACAGTATCCATCGCAGAAGGGCATGATGTTCCTGAAGACCTTGATTGTCTGGTCATCTAAGTGTAACCGTTAGAGTGGGTAAGAGGAAAAAATCGGCTGTTCTTGCCTAGGTGTGCTTTTAATGACTGCTACTAGATTCTCGTAGAACTCGTCTTTAGCTTCTGAGGCAGAGTACAGAGTGGGAGCATACACACTGACACGGGTGATGGGGACTGTGCTAGTTTGAAGGCGCAGCGTTAACAGGCGTTCTGATCAATTCTCGCCTGGTTCATCCATTTTAGTTAGCAATTTTTTTTTACCGCAAAACCTACTCTGTGTTCTCTAGTTTTATTAAGGTCTTTCCCTTGCCAATAAAATGTGTAGCCCTTCTTGCACACCATTGCTGTACCTGCCAGGCGCGTTTCCTGAAGTGCAGCCATATCCACCTTAAGTCGTTTGAGTTCGTCATTGATTACGGCTGTCTTCCTAACATCATTTATGCTCTGCAGGTTTTCGGATAGTCCAGTCAACACAGTCCTGACGTTCCAGCATCCCAATCTGATATATGTATATTTCTATTACTTCTTGTTTTTTTTAATAATTACTTGGTGCAAAATGTTCTGTCCACAGTTCAGGTTTGACCCTAATCTCCATGCACCCAATGGAGAAAGCAGACAGTGGCAGGACAACACCTAATTGACTGGGGGCTATCCAGCTTCAAGCGGGCGGTAGCGGTCCAGTGAAATCATAGAACCTCTCCCACTGTCGGAAGTAGCCCATGGCGCCTTGCCCTACGCCAATTGGGCAAAATGCTTATAACCGGTAACTGCTACTCCCCGTATTTTGCCTATAGGGTGAAGCTGGAGTTCTCCAGGGCGCGAGCTTGGGCACAGTTATATGGAGATCAATCTGTTGCCCATGCAGCATGTTCCCCCTCTCCATGCAGCCGGTAGATCCAAAGAAACGGCAGTAGCCAATACAGTTTGGTACCAGCCACGTCGCAGCAGTTGCCAGAATAACGTCGAATCAACATTAGACTGCCTTAGGGACTCCGACTCCGAATTTGTCCTCAGGGTTTACTCCCGAAGCCTTTCCCATAAATGGATATTCCCGCTAGGCAGCGGCGGTTTGAATTCAGAGTTTTACCATCTCTTAGACAGGCTACCAACCAAGGATCACGAGCCCACTCTGCCCGAAGCTACTGGTTTTAAGGCGCCAGTGCCTCGCCTTCGTCCCTTCTCCCGTCAGGAGAAACAGTTCCGCCGGGCTCAAATTGAGCCACACATGAAGGCTGGGAGCTAGGCTTGGTTGTCAGAGGCTATTTGAGGCGCGTGCCATAGAACCATTTATCTCCCGGCTACAACAACCTTTGGAACCCTAGAATAGATATCCTATTCGAAAACAGACAAATCTGACGTATGAATGGAGTAGACATTGGATGTGAATACAGGTTAATCTGATGTGTGGCTGGTGTAGACTTCTGATGGAAGTGCAGACTAAGCTGATGTGTGACAAGAGTAGATGCTTGATGAGAATATAGACAAATCGGATGTGTGGCTAAAGAAGTCTGAGGTCATGACGCTCAATTTGAGCAACCCTGAGCCCATATCAGTAAGGAATCAGCAACTGGTACAGACAGATACCTTCACATACCTAGGAAGCATAGTAACACCAGACGGTGGGGCAGGCAAAGACATCAACATCAGAATGAATAAGGCAAGAACAGCCTTCTTTAGCCTAAATAACATCTGGAAGTCCTCCCAATACAGCACAAGCACAAAATTAAGATTATACCAGAGTTGCGTGCTTTCTGTGCTTCTCTATGGTGCGGAATGCTGGAGAGTCACAGAGAAGGAAATGTCAAAATTGTCCTCTTTTCACACAACATGCCTAAGAAAAATTCACCGAATCTTTTGGCCGAATACCATCACCAACCAAGATCTGCTTACTCGTAGCAAGCAAGAGGACATGCATACCATCATAGCTGGCAGACGCTGGAGCTGGGTTGGTCATGTCCTCAGAAGAGACCCTGATGCCATCACAAGAACAGCTATGCTTTGGACCCCTGAAGGAAAGCGAAAGAGAGGCCGACCAAAAACAACTTGGCGGAGGACTGTGGAGGCTGAGATGCAAAGAATGAACCAGAGTTGGGGCACTGTACGAAGGATGGCCACCGACCGTGCAAAGTGGAATCAATTTGTTGTTGCCCTACAAGACGCCACTAGGCGTGATGGCCACTGACTGCTTTGACGGTCGGTGGTTAAGGATCGAAGAAGAAGAAGAAGGATGTGTGGCTAGGGTAGATCTCTGATGAAAGTACAGACAAAGCTGATATGTGACTAGAGTAGATGATTGATGAGAATATAGACATCGGATGTGTGGCTGGGGTAGATCTTTGATGAAAGTACAGACAAATCGGATGTGTAGCTGGGATAGATCTCTGATGATAGGACAGGCAAATCGGATGTGTGGCTGGGGTAGATATATGAAGAAAGTACAGATAAATAGTATGTGTGGCTGGGGTAGACATCTGATGAGAATACAGTCAAATCTGATGTTTGGCGGGTGTAGACTTCTGATGAGAATACAGACAAATCTGAATTGTGGCTAGTGTAGACTTCTGATGAGAATACAGTCAAGTCTGATGTTTGGCTGGTGTAGACTTCTGATGAGAATACAGGTAAATCTGATGTTTGGCTGGTGTAGACTTCTGATGAGAATACAGACAAATCTGATGTTTGGCTGGTGTAGACTTCTGATGAGAATATAGAGAAATCTGATGTTTGGCTGGTGTAGATCTCTGATGAGAATACAGACAAACCTGATGTTTGGCTGGTGTAGACTTCTGATGAAAATACAGACAAATCTGATGTGTGGCTGGGGTAGATCTCTGATGATAGTACAGACAAATCGGATGTGTGGCTGGGGTAGATCTCTGATGATAGTACAGACAAATCGGATGTGTAGCTGGGGTAGATCTCTGATGATAGTACAGACAAATCGGATGTGTAGCTGGGGTAGATCTCTGATGATAGTACAGACGAATCGGATGTGTAGCTGGGGTAGATCTCTGATGAAAGGGCAGACAAATCGGATGTGTGGCTGGAGTAGATATTTGATGAGAATACAGACAAATCTGATGTATGGCTGGGATAAATCTCTGATGAAAGTACAGACAAATCGGATGTGTAGCTGGAGTAGATATTTGATGAGAATACAGACAAATCGGATGTGTGGCTGGTGTAGACTCCTGATGAGAATACAGACAAATCTGATGTGTGGCTGGGGTAGATCTCTGATGAAAGTACAGACAAATCGGATGTGTGGCTGGAGTAGATATTTGATGAGAATACAGTCAAATCTGATGTGTGGCTGGAGTAAATATTTGATGAAAGTACAGAAAAATCTGATGCGTTGCTGGGATAGATATCTGATGAAAGTACAGACAAATCGGGCGTTTTCCAGGAGTAGATCTCTGATGAAAGTACGGACACATCGGATGTGTGGCTGGGGTAGATCTCTGATGATAGTACAGACAAATCGGATGTGTGGCTCGGGTAGATCTCTGATGAAAGTACAGACAAATCGGATGTGTGGCTGGAGTAGATATTTGATGAGAATACAGACAAATCGGATGTGTGGCTGGTGTAGACTCCTGATGAGAATACAGACAAATCTGATATGTGGCTGGGATAGATCTCTGATGAAAGTACAGACAAATCAGATGTGTGGCTGGAGTAGATATTTGATGAGAATACAGTCAAATCTGATGTGTGGCTGGAGGAAATATTTGATGAAAGGTGTGATGAAGTGAATCTGTATCACAACGCGCTCAAATTTCCCCGCTTCAAAACCTAGTTAACGTATTTTTACAATCTATAACTAACTACGGTATTTGAAATTTGTCTGGGGCAAAGTCAAATCTACCGCCAACAATTTAACTAGAGAATTTGAATTTTTCTACTACCACACGTTAAAAATACTACCCCCATACACACACACACACACACACATACATACATACACACACATCCATATACACACACGCACACACACACACATATTTATCGAAGGACGTAGTCAAAATTAACAGCCAATCAAATTGTTACCTCGTTTTTGGTAGAGACAAGAAATCTTGGTTGTAGTGGCAAAATGCCGATTCTGTGTTTTTGACCAAAATTAACTAGTTTATTTCTCAATAACTAAAGGGAATTAGAATGAAAGGGATATCTTGAATTATAGTGCTGATATTGATTAATATAGTAACCTAAAGATTCCCAATTAATAAAATTATCTTGACTTAGAAAAATTTAATTTAGTGATATTTTAGATCAGGTTAATTACAAAAAAATTACCCAGATGAAACTGTTAAGGAATAACCAAAGGAAGATTAGATAGAACGATAGAGGTCAGTTGGCCGTTTAATTATCACTTTTGATATTTGAAATCGGTCCATAAATAACTGATATATATATATATATAATATACCAATTTAATCAGACGAACGAACACACTTATAATCGCTCCAGTTTATAGTCCAAAAATAGTTAAAATGTTGACTCGTCTTCTGATTGGTTAGGTGTAGTTGAAAAAATTTAACACCTCCTCGCATAGTCCGCCATTTGAAAAACTAACAAGCACTGCCAAATTGAGATCAGCGGGAAAGCCTTGTGACCAAGCTTTTGCCGTCTGGACGATAAAGCATTCTGAAAACCTATTTACTGCTAGTCAAGCTTGTGCATGTGTTATTATTCCTTACTTGGGGTAAGACAGATAAATTTATTTGTATATATTATTAACATGTAACAGGCTTTTGTGTGAGCCATAATTTGATTTCGATACTGCCTAGTGGGAGAGAATTTGGGTCACGACAACCTAAGTAGGAATGTGCCTAAAGCAGATTTATGTGGAAAGTGAAATAAAATGTGTAAAAATGTTTGGCAATTGGCCTTACAATTTTGCGACTGTAAGTGAGTGTTAATAAGTTGATATTGGCTTTTGCAGTGCCACAAATGTTTAAATATTATATAAAATCATGTAGAGAATGTTTGAAAGAAGAAATTAACAGGTCACAAGATATATTTGTACACCCCTGCTGATTCTATGGAAGACAATCAATGCTTAAGGAACAGTGGCTTTGATGCCATATGGAAAAGAGAAAGAAAACACAGGACTGAGTGTAGTCAAGGAAACTTAGAGTCTGGTGCAAATTGGTCAGCACACATGGCTGACCCCAGGTAAGATTACTACTGATTAGTTGTGGAATTGTTATAGACAGGCTCTAAAGGGGAGGAACTTTTCTTTCGTATTCCAGGGTTGTATTACCAGTTACAAAGTGGTTGCAGTAAACCTGGAGAAGACAGAACCTGTGGGCAGTGAATGCTTACAATATACATGGAAGCTACACGCTGTATCTTCATTCAGGAGGCAACACTATTTGATTGATCTTGTAGATTCTGGAGCCAAAAGCATCAGACAGGCTGACCAGATAAGTCCCTCAGTACGGGCACATGAAAGTTCATCGCAATTCCATCCACAACAATAACAAGAATTTCCTGGGGAGTGATGTAAAGAACAGACTCTCAAATAACTGACTAGTGTTAATAACAAGCATTGAAATCAGACTGTAGGGTACCCATTACAGTGACCTTTCCTTTTGTTACAAGTGATGGACAAAGTTTCCACCTTATTCAGTTATATTCTGCAAATAAAAATTTTCATGATTTGACAATTCCTGTCCCAAAAGATTGAGGTACAGGAAGATTAAAATTATATATATATATATATATATATCTGTATATATCAAAACGTACAAACAGTCTTACTTACTTGATTTTTATTGAGTTAAAGTTCTGTTTGAAATTATTCATTCCTTATACTAAATACATTACCCTAGACACTTAGCCACACAACACAACAGAGATTAATATACACTGGGTGAGATCAGAAGAGGTAGCGGATAGGAACCCTGAGAAATACATCATCATCATTCTTACTCAGGGAACTTACATAGCTTGACCTCACCTTGTTAACCTTTGACTTTATTAACATCAAAACTTCTTATCACAAAAGTACAGAAAAATCTGATGTGTTGCTAGAATAGATATCTAATGAAAGTACAGACAAATCGGGCGAGTGGCTGGAGTAGATCTCCGATGAAAGTACAGACACATCGGATGTTTGGCTGGGGTAGATCTCTGATGATAGTACAGATAAATCGGATGTGAAGCTGGGATAGATCTCTGATGATAGTACAGACGAATCGGATGTGTAGCTGGGGTAGATCTCTGATGATAGTACAGACAAATCGGATGTGTGGCTCGGGTAGATCTCTGATGAAAGTACAGACAAATCGGATGTGTGGCTGGAGTAGATATTTGATGAGAATACAGACAAATCTGATGTATGGCTGGGATAGATCTCTGATGATAGTACAGACAAATCGGATGTGTGGCTCAAGTAGATCTCTGATGAAAGTACAGACAAATCGGATGTGTGACTGGAGTAGATATTTGATGAGAATACAGACAAATCTGATGTGTGGCTGGGATAGATCTTTGATGAAAGTACAGACAAATCGGATGTGTAGCTGGAGTAGATATTTGATGAGAATACAGACAAATCGGATGTGTGGCTGGGGAAGATCTCTGATGAAAGTACAGACAAATGGGATGTTTGGCTGGAGTAGATCTCTGATGACAGTACGGACAAATGGGATGATTGGCTGAGGTAGATCTCTGATGAAAGTACAGACAAATAAAATGTGTGGCTGAGATAGATATCTGACGAAAGTATAGACAAATCTGATGTGTGGCATGGGTAGATATCTGATGAAAGTACAGATAAATAGGATGTGTGGCTGGGGTAGACGTCTGAAGAGAATACAATTAAATCTGATGTTTGGCGGGTGTAGACTTCTGATGATAGTACAGACAAATCGGATGTGTGGCTGGGATAGATCTCTGATGAAAGTACAGACAAATCGGATGTGTGGCTGGAGTAGATATTTGATGAGAATACAGACAGATCTGATGTGTGGCTGGAGTAAATATTTGATGAAAGTACAGACACATCTGATGTGTTAATGGGATAGATATCTGATGAGAATACAGGCAAACCTGATGTTTGGCTGATGTAGGCTTCCGAAGAGAATACAGACAAAACTAATGTGTGTCTGGTATAGACTTCTGATGAGAATACAGACAAATCTGAGGTTTGGCTGGTGTAGACTTCTGAAGAGAAAACAGACAAATCTGATGTTTGGCTGGTGTAGACTTCTGATGAGAATACAGTCAAATCGGATGTGTTGCTGGAGTAGATATTTGATGAGAATACAGACAAATTTGATGTGTGGCTGGAGTAAATATTTGATGAAAGTACAGACAAATCTGATGTGTTGCTGGGATAGATATCTGATGAGAATACAGGGAATCCTGATGTTTGGCTGATGTAGACTTCCGAAGAGAATACATACAAAACTAATGTGTGTCTGGTGTAGACTTCTGATGAGAATACAGACAAATCTGAGGTTTGGCTGATGTAGACGTCTGAAGAGAAAACAGACAAATCTGATGTTTGGCTGGTGTAGACTTCTGATGAGAATACAGTCAAATCTGATGTTTGGCTGATGTAGACTTCTGATGAGAATACAGACAAATCTGATGCGTTGCTGGTGTAGACTTCTGATGAGAATACAGACAAATCTGAGGTTTGGCTGGTGTAGACTTCTAATGAGAATACAGACAAATTTGATGTGTGGCTGGTGTAGACTTCTGATGAGAATACAGACAAATCTGATGTGTGGCTAGGGTAGATCTCTGATGAAGGTACGGACAAATCGGGTGTGTGGCTGGGGTAGATCTCTGATGATAGTACGGACAAATCGGATGTTTGGCTGGGGTAGATCTCTGATGATAGTACAGACAAATCGGATGTGTAGCTGGGGTAGATCTGTGATGAAAGTACAGACAAATCGGATGTGTGGCTGGAGTAGATATTTAATGAGAATACAAACAAATCTGATGTATGGCTGGAGTAAAAATTTATGAAAGTACGGACAAATCTGATGTGTTGCTGGGATATATATCTGATGAAAGTACAGACAAATCGGATGTGTGGCTGGGGTAGATCTCTGATGATAGTACAGACAAATCGGATGTGTAGCTGGGTGTTAACGTTAAAAAGGGAAGTGATACTTTTGTAGACGGGCTGGACAAAGTAAATTAAGGGTTACATCAGTTGAAGACTTGATTAACGGTAAAATTGGGTTAACAAATATATGATAGAAGTCAGAAGGCAGATAGCGTCTTGAGCGCTGTTCTGTATTGTAGAACTGTGTGAGTTCTCACGGCTTAACCGTGAAGGGACTGAGCGGTGGTGAACTGCGAAGTCCCGTGACTGTTTTAGGCTGGAGTTTTTTGTGACCGCTAGGCAGTTGGGTTCTGGTGTTGACAGAGTGAAGTCAACCCTGGTGTTTTTTCAAAGTGTGTTCCCGACCAGTGTTCGGTGAAAATGGTAGAGTGTTTTTCAATGTGTGTCTCGGTGGAGACTTTTTGAACAGGCCTGTATCTGAATATTCTTCCTGCATATGTATTCTTCCATGTGTTAGATTATTGGAGGATGGTATGTATTAATATTTATGACTGCAGTAGATGCAGCTTATGAGTGAGTTGGTTATTGGGCACGTTCTGTGAGAAGTGTACCACTAGTCTATGTAGGCGCTATGAAGAGTCCGAGAGGTAGAGAGATTACTTTATAGGCCAGAGACATTTGTTGTGACGGAGATTAGGCCATATATAGAGTCTGAGAGGAAGACATGACTTTGTAGGCCATATATAGATATTATGCAGGTTATATTACTGCAGACTGCTGTGTGCGCAGTCTTTCCTTTGAGGAATATGGCGAGGTGCATCTTCTTGAGGAAGTGCACCACTATTTATGATTAGGCCTTGAATATATATAGCTGACGATGATTATTCAACTGCCGGGGAGCAGCCTTGGTGGAGAAGGGGGGACGTAGTCCTTTGAGGAAAATCGTGATGGTCATCTTCAATGAGAAGTGCACCATTACGCTATAAGTTATGAGGCCATATTTATAACTGCGGTGAGCGCAGTTCTTTAGGAGTGGTGTACGTGCATATATATGAGGTGTGCGCCATTAGGCGCTGTACTTAAGCGCTGTGGAGTGTGGGAGCTTCATGAATACCTTTATTCAATATCATGTACTTTATGCTGTTCTTTCGTCTATGTCGTCGTCTGTGTGTAACGTGAATAAACAATTATTTAAACGTTACTCTTCGTTCAACGATACATGAATTCAATGTGTGTCACTGTGATGGATGAATGTACCAGTACACACCTACATTGAGCATTCAAGGCATAGTGACAGCAGTAACCAATATTTATAAAGAGCTCTGTGTGGGCGTATACCTAAATATAAATAGACCAGGATTATCCTGTCCTAAACATTACAGTAAGTAAGTGTCAGTGGTGCCTGTGTGGCGTTGATATTCAAGAATCATCTATCGTCCATTACCACATGAACCCACCACTAATTGACTTACACTTATCTACACTTATCAGTAATGCCCCAGTATGAATCAATCGCTACACTTATCAGTGGTGGTTTTCGGTAAAGTTGGAATTTAAAACCCGCAAAATTCGCCTTGAAAGGAATTGATCAACTACTATGAAATAGACTCATCAATATCAGCTGGCAAACTGATATAAACTACAGCATTATCAGTAGTGGGCCAACTTTTCGGACGTAAGGCTCATCATTTCACGTGGTAATATTGTTTATACCAGACCTTGACCTGTTTATTAGTGTGCCCTGTGTGTGGCGTATGCACTAATGAGTTTCTCATCTGTAACAGTAGTTAGCCCTGAGTGGGCGGAGCTTAGATTTAGAACCCAGTTCAGATTTATCTGTGTTGGTCGCCCTATCAAGTGTGCTTATTTACAGCCTAAATGAGTCGGCAGTGAAACATTTCAATCCTTATTGACACCTGCATTGCTTACATCCAGTTTGGTGTCGCTCGTGACCTATAAACGGTGACACGGTGATGTGTCTAATTTGTACATGCTTTTTCATGACATATTTGCAGCAGTCAAGTATCCTGTTTCATGCAGTATCAAGTTTCCAGAGGTAACAGTTGACGACGAGTCCAGTGCTGTTCCTGTAACTTTCAACAAGGAAGTGTGCTTATGGTGTATTGTCTGATGCTCATCAGTGGTAACAGAGAAAGAACGGAACGGTTTTCTACTTACAAGATAAGTGATTTTTTGTGTGAAAACTGTGTCTCTGTATGATGTTGTCAAGCCTTCCAATATTGTTATTTATGCTACTGAGTATTACATATTGATAGCGTATTGTTATGAGATTTAATGCATAATTGGTTGTTGCTCATGTGACATAATACTGACTTACTTTATCTTGATTCAAATGTTTATACCACATATTGACATAAACTTGTAATAATTATAATCACTCAGTGATTGAATTATCATGGAGTGTGATATGGCTACAGACCATATGACGCCAGTGTTGAATTATTTATATGAAGAAGCTAAATATTATGATAGATTACGAGGCCCAGCACTTCAGAAATACGTGCTGGATGGTTTTTTGTTTAATGTGGTAGAAGCCTTGTCGGTTTTTGCTAACGATGATTTTTCGTCAGGTCCTCAAGTTATCTTGGCTAGAGATTTGGCGGATGTGTTAGAATATCTGCGTTCGTTTGTGTACAATTATACTGAAGCTAGATACAATTTTGTGCATGAGGTTTTACACAACGTAATCCGCAATGGCATGCAGGATGATCAGAAAAAGGAATTAGAAGAGAAGGAGCGAATAAAAGTAATCAAACAGAGTGCGCTTCAGGAAAGAGAGATTACACTGACAAACAACATTTTTCTTTCTTATATAAGAATAAGTGTTCTTAGGTCAGTTTCTTGCGCTGATTTCAAATTTGAAATCCGTTTATCTCTATCACGTCGGGTTCTTAAGATATTTGTGAATAAATATATTTTTGGGAAACCGTTATTTGCTCCGTTTCATTTTTACTATATAACTTTTTAAAAATTAATAAAATGCAAAATAATTCTACTTTTTATACTGCTAAAAGATGCATGACATATGTTACGTTATATTTCAAATAGTTACTGTATTTTGAAATAATTCTGAGTGAAATATGGCTTCTAGAAGTTGTAGAAATTCGGCTGATCTGTTCTGTTACGTGTGCGGATATTTTACCGATTGTGTTCACCAGAAAAACTTTACACCATTGCTAAAGAAAGCATATGAACTTTATTTCGATTCGAAAGTTGATGATGCAAATAAATCTTGGAAGCCAAATGCAGTTTGTTCGACTTGTGCAAATACATTGGCAGGTTGGTTACGAAAATCGCCGAAGCATAAGTCGATGCCTTTTGGAGTGCCAGTAATATGGCGTGAACCGACAAATCACGCTACTGATTGTTACTTCTGCTTGACAAATATCTATGGTTTCACTTTTAAAACTAGAAAGTCTGTGGTTTATCCAAATATTGAATCGGTTTTGAAACCAGTGCCTCATGATCCAATCACGTGTCCGATCCCAGTTCCACCAAAACAATATCCGTTGGACGTGAATGAACCATCAGAAAGTGATAGTTTACCTGCTTTAGAAACTAATTCTGACTCGGATTATATACCGGTGAATGATGGTGTTCACTTAATTAACCATTCAGAACTTTCAGATCTAATACGTGATCTCGCTCTCACCAAAGGACAAGCGGAATTACTCGGTTCGCGACTCAAAGAATGGAATCTTTTAGCGCCCAATACTCCGATATCTAAATTTCGTCATAGACACAGAGAACTTGTTCAATACTTTGAGATGGATGATGACATTTGCTATTGCAAAGATGTAAAAGGTCTAATGGTGCACCTCGGTCATGAGCACATAGTCAACGAATGGCGACTTTTCATCGACTCTTCCAAGACTAGTCTAAAAGCCGTGTTATTGCATAATGGAAATTTATTTTCATCAATTCCAGTCGCCTACTCTGTTCATATGAAAGAAACTTATGACAATATGGCTATACTTTTGGCAAAAATAAAGTACAATGACTACCAATGGCGGATTTGTGGAGACCTAAAGGTCATTGCAATTCTCACGGGCATGCAGACTGGGTATACTAAATTGTGTTGCTTCCTATGTGAATGGGACAGCCGCAACAGACAGGAACATTATGCAAAAAAGGTGTGGCCTATCAGGGATCGTATGCAGCTCGGGCATAAAAATGTAATACACGAGCCATTAGTTAACAAAGACAGCATCATTTTACCACCGTTACATATAAAGTTGGGGCTCATGAAGAATTTCGTAAAAGCGTTAGATAAAACGAGCAAAGCTTTCACTTATCTTCGAGAAAAGTTTCCGCAAATTAGCGATGCAAAGATAAAGGAAGGTATCTTTGTAGGACCTCAGATTAGGAAAGTTATTGCAGACAAACAATTCGAAAACTTGTTACATGGTAGTGAACTTCGCGCATGGATGGCATTCAAATCGATCGTCGATAACTTTCTGGGAAATCACAAATCTGTCGACTATGTGCATATTGTTAAGCAGTGCATAGATGCATACAGAATTATGGGCTGTAACATGTCCCTCAAAATCCATTTGCTCGATTCGCATCTTGACTTTTTCCCTGACAACCTTGGCGAAGTCAGCGATGAACATGGAGAACGATTCCATCAAGATATCGCCGTAATGGAGTCACGTTATCAAGGACGGTGGAGTGTGACCATGCTTGCCGATTATTGTTGGATGCTTCATCGCGATGTACCACATGCCATTCACCGACGAAAGTCGACTGCAAAGAAATTCAAGCCTACATAACTGTTATACTTCTTGTACAAATGATGTTGTAATACTGTATGGGTTGTTAAAAAACTTCAATTGCGTATTTCTAGAGATCCCGACCTGATAGAGAAAAACGGTTTGCAGATTTAAAAACAGCGCATTAAAATTGACCAGAAAAACATAGAAATGTTAGAGAAAGAAAAAAAATTTTTTTTTTGTTAGCCAGTGTTATCTTGCAGGATATAGCTGAGAAGAGAAAACTACAAGAAACAGTGTCTAAACTCACAAGTGATTTGCATAAATCAAACTTGGAGCTTTCTAGTGTGAAAGCATCATTAGACTCAGAATGCAGTAGAGTAAAAGACTTGGAAGTTCGGATGGAACATAAGAATAGCGTAATAGGTAATCTCACTCGGAAAGTGCAAGAAAAGACGGATATACATGAAAAATTAAAAATTCAGGCCAAGAAATGTGAGAAGTTATGTAATGAAACATTTACTAATCTGTTTATGGACAGTTCGATTCTCAGTCGCAGAATCAAAGAAGTAAATAATGTATCTCCGGAGAAGGTTAATGGACTTAGAAATAGCCATAATAATGAGATAGGTAAAGGATGAGAGGGAGAGATTGAAAGAGTTAACGGTGGAAGAAGAAAAAGTAGCTGAGATTGAGAAGTTACTAAGAGAAGAGAGAGGCAAATTTATGACATGTGATAACTTAAATAAAAAACTAAACCAAGAGATTTCTCTTAATATTGCTGAAATTACTGAACTGAGAACAAGAGTGCATGGTTTGGTAGATGTTGTTTTAGGCATCAAAGGATTGTCTACTGTCAATGTTGACAATAGTAGACAGAAGGATAGTTATCAAAAAGTAAAGCAAGCAAAGAGCCTGCCCTATACACTCTTAGCGAATACGAAAATCGAACATGATGGACGTAAATCCCGGCGTGGCAAATACAATTTCCCACGTACGGAAGACGCTGCGTTGAAGATTAATGACTATTGGCGTCAAACCAGCAAAGATACTTCATGTGTAATATCCAGTTCTAGTAATAAATATAACAAACATCATAGTGGTAACCATAAGGATTCGATGAGTTCCACTGCTTGTCATACGCAATATAAACAGTGTGATACAGCAAATAAGCATGTTACCATAGAAAAGAATAACAACAGTTTTGGTAAAAAGATTAACCATAATGTTAGACAGTACCAAGGAAGCCCATGTAATGGTAGTTTTTCCTCTCTAAGAAACCAGAGACAGTCTAACAGAATTCAAAGTTTTGATTCTGAAAAGTTGAGAAATTATAGTAGGGATAATTAGATTAAAGATTACAAACCAGATAGTAATTGTTCTAAGAGTCAAAAAGATTCATTTACCAGATATTTCTATCATAGGAGAGATGTTAAGCACAACAATGCTAACTGTAGTTCTAAGCAGAACAAATGGAATAATAAGGGGAATAGTAATAGAGATAATAATTCTCTAAATATTACTACACATTTTGCGCAACAAAAGCCCAAAGTTATTGATGGTAAATAAAGTAACAGTAGCTATTGATGTCCCAAGTACTACTACTGTTATGTTTTTTGGATTACGAGATAGTATCTCGTTGTTGTGAGTGTAACTTTATTTCAGCTCTGGTGTGATGACCGTCATTTTCGATCAGGTTGACCCAAGCCTCCTGGGTTGTATACTATGTGTGAACGAAGAGTTGGTAACATCATATGGAAACCAGATGTTTTCACTACCACGGGTATAGGTAATTGTGTGTTAACCTATCCGTTTTTCAGTATAATCTTACAGTTGATTAAAATGGAGAATTTCATTTGTATTTTTCAACAGTAGCAGCTATGCGATAAACGTCAGCGTGCCAGTTTTTCTGTAGCTGTGAAAGAAATGTTTGTTACCTTTCGACCGTGTGCTCAATCAAGCGTAACCCAGCCTGTATGTTGACCCAGTATTATTTGATGTCATCCCGTGCAGTTTACAGAATACTATACACCGGAGTTGTAATCTATTTATTTTTTTCTTTAGGAATTGATTCAAGATTACTACAATGTTTCTTATACTTGATTTTTCTAGGATAATGTATTATTGTATAGTATAATATGATTGCATTGTATAATGTTACATTGGATATTGTGTATGTCCATATTTATGCATTATTTGTACTCTGTCTTGTTATTTACATAATTGTATTGTGGATAAACATTGTACGTATTATCATTGTAATGAATTGTAACATTGCATTTTGCAGCGACTTGTCTTTGATTGTTATTTTTGTTGTTGATGAAATTATGAATTTTTTGTATTTATATACACTAGTCTGAAGACTATTTCATTTTCTCATATTGTATTCGACCATATGTGCTTTGTTGTCAAGTTTGGAGCTATAATAGCTGTTACATCAAAACATTGATATGATTTTGCAGGACTAACTGTTAGAATAGTTTTTTACATAATGAGATTGTCAGCCATAAGCACAAACTCATTAGTTATGAATATGCGTTAGTCGCTTTCAGAGAGTTTTTTTTTTTGGTTACTAAATTTGTTTTTTCTTTTTCGTATCTGACTCCATGGTTAGTTAATATATTACCTTATACAGAGGTTATATGAATTAATTGTTCTGTTATTGAATGTTATTTTGGATCTAAACTGTATATGTAGAATTGTCAGAGAGAGCAGATACTATTGTTTGTTGGAAGAATTTAGTAGTCTGACTTAAACACTTGTTCATGAGAAATAATGTTATGTTTATATGTGCAAGTTGGTATAATGTTAATAGTGTGGTTTTTATAGGTGCTCATTTGTGTTTATTTAGAAATGTGAATATTTTTTTTATGTCTCACATTTTGTTAAAGCTCATTTCATTTTTGATTTATTAATTACAGGTTGAAACTTGTAAAAATTTAAAATACTATTTTTATTTAACTTAGCTTTAAGAAACTTTTTTGTATTGTAATTTTGAAAATGTATTTGTTTTTCTTTGTGAAAGTATTGTATTTTTTATATGTCCAGTGCTTAATTGTACACTAGGTGTAATAATATATTGATATTTCCACATTTAAGGAAAGAGAAGAGAGAGAGAAAAAGATAATAATTTTTTTTTCTTTTGAGATTGTGATATTTGTGTTTTTACAAATGACACTTTTTTGTGTGTGATGCCTGTGATACTTCATTTTAGTTATGAATAAGTATTTTAACTTGGCTAAATTATTTATTATGCATTATCTACTTATATCCTTCGTTAGTGTTTAGTATATATATATATATTATGTCTTTTTATTGTATGATTTTCTGTCATGATTGTATTTTTTATACAATACATTGTTTGTTTAGATAGTTATTGGAATGTAGTATTGCCTCTTTTCTATACATTCATTTCTTGTATTCCTTTCTTCCTTTACGGATTGTTCTTTGTTTCATTCCATATTTTCTCTTGGATTTATTCAGTAGCAGTTTATACTTTGGTGATGATTCTATGTTTCATCTAGGTGTCACTTAATTCTATTTGCATATCGTTTACTCCTTACACTTCGTATACTTCCTTCCTTAGGATTGTTATGTTGATTATATGGTTTGGTATGAGGTAGCTATTTATGTTGGTCGTATCTAGTTTGATGTAAGGAATTGATTTACTTGATTGTTATCATATGGTATTATTGATCTTTATTACTATATTGATTTCATTGCTGATTTTTGATGTTGATCATGCTTCTTTTGCTTGATCTTGTCTGTTACTTTCTAGTTATTGTATACTACTTGCTCTACAGTGAACATACTTTACTTTGTTTGAAACTGTTTATTTAGTGTACTTAGCAGATTATTGTGTATAATTTGTTTTATTGTACACTTGCTTATATTTTTTGTCGATGTATTATTATAACCTTAACATAAGCTAATTTTTGTATCAGTATTTTAGAGCTTAGCTGACCCCTCATTTTTCATTGATGTAGTTTTTGTTAAAAAAATGATAAATCATTTTTTTCTCCGGAGGTGGTGGTAGGATGTTAAGGTTAAAAGGGGAGGCGATACTTTTGTAGACGGGTTGGACAAAGTAAATTAAGGGTTACATCACTTGAAGACTTGATTAACGGTAAAATTGGGTTAACAAATATATGATAGAAGTCAGAAGGCAGATAGCGTCTTGAGCGCTGTTCTGTATTGTAGAACTGTGTGAGTTCTCACGGCTTAACCGTGAAGGGACTGAGCGGTGGTGAACTGCGAAGTCCCGTGACTGTTTTAGGCGGGAATTTTTTGTGACCGCTAGGCAGTTGGGTTCTGGTGTTGACAGAGTGAAGTCAACCCTGGTGTTTTTTCAAAGTGTGTTCCCGACCAGTGTTCGGTGAAAATGGTAGAGTGTTTTTCAATGTGTGTCTCGGTGGAGACTTTTTGAACAGGCCTGTATCTGAATATTCTTCCTGCATATGTATTCTTCCATGTGTTAGATTATTGGAGGATGGTATGTATTAATATTTATGACTGCAGTAGATGCAGCTTATGAGTGAGTTGGTTATTGGGCACGTTCTGTGAGAAGTATACCACTAGTCTATGTAGGCGCTATGAAGAGTCCAAGAGGTAGAGAGATTACTTTATAGGCCAGAGACATTTGTTGTGAAGGAGATTAGGCCATATATAGAGTCTGAGAGGAAGACATGACTTTGTAGGCCATATATAGATATTATGCAGGTTATATTACTGCAGACTGCTGTGTGCGCAGTCTTTCCTTTGAGGAATATGGTGAGGTGCATCTTCTAGAGGAAGTGCACCACTATTTATGATTAGGCCTTGAATATATATAGCTGACGATGATTATTCAACTGCCGGGGAGCAGACTTGGTGGAGAAGGGGGGACGTAGTCCTTTGAGGAAAATCGTGATGGTCATCTTCAATGAGAAGTGCACCATTATGCTATAAGTTATGAGGCCATATTTATAACTGCGGTGAGCGCAGTTCTTTAGGAGTGGTGTACGTGCATATATATGAGGTGTGCGCCATTAGGCGCTGTACTTAAGCGCTGTGGAGTGTGGGAGCTTCATGAATACCTTTATTCAATATCATGTACTTTATGCTGTTCTTTCGTCTATGTCGTCGTCTGTGTGTAACGTGAATAAACAATTATTTAAACGTTACTCTTCGTTCAACGATACATGAATTCAATGTGTGTCACTGTGATGGATGAATGTACCAGTACACACCTACATTGAGCATTCAAGGCATAGTGACAGCAGTAACCAATATTTATAAAGAGCTCTGTGTGGGCGTATACCTAAATATAAATAGACCAGGATTATCCTGTCCTAAACATTACAGTAAGTAAGTGTCAGTGGTGCCTGTGTGGCGTTGATATTCAAGAATCATCTATCGTCCATTACCACATGAACCCACCACTAATTGACTTACACTTATCTACACTTATCAGTAATGCCCCAGTATGAATCAATCTCTACACTTATCACTGGGGTAGATCTGTGATAAAAGTACTGACAAATCGGACGTGTGGCTGGAGTAGATATTTGATGAGAATACAGTCGAATCTGATGTGTGGCTGGAGTAAATATTTGATGAAAGTACATAAAATCTGATGTGTTGCTGGGATAGATATCTGATGAAAGTACAGACAAATAAGGTGTGTGGCTGGAGTTGATCTCTGATGAAATTACGGACAGATCGGATGTGTGGCTGGGGTAGATCTCTGATGATAGTACAGATAAATCGGATGTTTGGCTGCGGTAGATCTCTGATGATAGTACAGACAAATCGGATGTGTAGCTGGGGTAGATCTCTGATGATTGTACAGACAAATCGGATGTGTAGCTGGGGTAGATCTCTGATGAAAGTACAGACAAATCGGATGTGTGGCTGGAGCATCTATTTAATGAGAATACAGACAAATCTGATGTGTGGCTGGAATAAATATTTGATGAAAGTACAGACAAATCTGATGTATTGCTGGGATAGATATCTGATGAAAGTACAGACAAATCGGATGTGTGGCTGGGGTAGATCTCTGATGATAGTACAGACAAATCGGATGTGTGACTGGGGTAGATCTCTGATGAAACTGCAGACAAATCGGATGAAAAACTGGGGTAGATCTCTGATGAAAGTACAGACAAATCGGATGTGTGACTGGAGTAGATATTTGATGAGAATACTGTCAAATCTGATGTGTGGCTGGAGTAAATATTTGATGAAAGTACAGACAAATCTGATGTGTTGCTGGGATAGATATCTGATGAAAGTACAGACAAATGTAATGTGTGGCTGAGAGAGATATCTGACAAAAGTACAAACAAATCTGATATGTGGCAGGGGTAGATATCTGATGAAAGTACAGATAAATAGAATGTGTGGCTGGGGTAGACGTCTGATGAGAATGCAGTCAAATCTTATGTTTGGCGGGTGTAGACTTCTGATGATAATACAGACAAATCTGATGTGTGGCTAGTGTAGACTTCTGATGAGAATACAGACAAATCTGATGTGTGGCTGGTGTAGACTTCTGATGAGAATACAGGTAAATTTGATGTTTGGCTTTTGTAGACTTCTGATGAGAATACAGACAAAGCGGATGTGTGGCTGGTGTAGACTTCTGATAAGAATACAGTCAAATCTGATGTTTGGCTGGTGTAGACTTCTGATAAGAATACAGACAAATATGATGCGTTGCTGGTGTAGACTTCTTATGAGAATACAGACAAATCTGAGGTTTGGCTGGTGTAGACGTCTAATGAGAATACAGACAAATCTGATGTGTGGCTGGGGTAAATCTCTGATGAAAGTACAGACAAATCGGATGTGTAGCTGGGATAGATCTCTGATAAAAGTACAGATAAATAGGATGTGTGGCCGTGGTAGATCTCTGATAAAAGTACAGACAAATCGGATGTGTGACTGGGGTAGATCTCTGATGAAAGTGCAGACAAATCGGATGAAAAAATGGGGTAGATCTCTGATGAAAGTACAGACAAATCGGATGTGTGACTGGAGTAGATAGTTGATGAGAATACAGTCAAACCTGATGTGTGGCTGGAGTAAATATTTGATGAAAGTACAGACAAATCGGATGTGTGGCTGGTGTAGACTTCTGATGAGAATACAGTCAAATCTGATGTTTGGCTGGTGTAGACTTCTGATGAAATTACAGACAAATCTGATGTGTTGCTGGTGTAGACTTCTGAAGAGAATACAGACAAATCTGAGGTTTGGCTGGTGTAGACGTCTAATAAGAATACAGACAAATCTGATGTGTGGCTGGGGTAGATCTCTGATGAAAGTACAGACAAATCGGAAGTGTAGCTGGGATAGATCTCTGATGAAAGTACAGATAAATCGGATGTTTGGCTGGGGTAGATCTCTTATGATAGTACAGACAAATCGGATGTGTAGCTGGTGTAGATCTCTGAGTATAGTACAGACAAATCGGATGTGTGACTGGGGTAGATTTCTGAAGAAAGTACAGACAAATCGGATGTGTGGCTGGAGTAGATATTTGATGAGAATACAGACATATCTGATGTGTGGCTGGAGTATATATTTGATGAAAGTACAGACAAATCTGATGTGTTGTTGGGATAGATATCTGATTAAAGTACAGACAAATCGGATGTGTGGCTGGGGTAGACTTCTGATGAGAATACAGACAAACCTGATGTTTGGCTGGTGTAGACGTCTGATGAGAATACAGGTAAATTTGATGTTTGGCTGGTGTAAACTTCTGATGAAAATACAGACAAATCGGATGTGTGGCTGGAGTAGACTTCTGATGAAAATACAGTCAAATCTGATGTTTGGTTGGTGTAGACTTCTGATGAGATTACAGACAAATCTGATGCTTTGCTGGTGTAGACTTCTGATGAGTATACAGACAAATCTGAGGTTTGGCTGGTGTAGACGTCTAATGAGAATACAGACAAATCTGATGTGTGGCTGGGGTAGATGTCTGATGAAAGTACAGACAAATCGGAAGTGTAGCTGGGATAGATCTCTGATGAAAGTACAGATAAATAGGATGTGTGGCTGTGGTAATTCTCTGATGAAAGTACAGACAAATCGGATGTGTGACTGGGGTAGATCTCTGATGAAAGTGCAGACAAATCGGATGTGTGACTGGAGTAGATATTTGATGAGAATACAGTCAAATCTGATGTGTTGCTGGAGTAATTATTTGATGAAAGTACGGAAAAATCTGATGTGTTGCTGGGATAGATAACTGATGAATGTATAGACACATCGGGTGTGTTGCTGGAGTAGATCTCTGATGAAAGTACGGACAAATCGGATGTGTGGCTGGGGTATATTTCTGATGATATTACAGACAAATCGGATGTTTGGCTGGGGTAGATCTCTGATGATAGTACAGACAAATCGGATGTGTAGCTGGTGTAGATCTCTGATGATAGTACAGACAAATCCGATGTGTGACTGGGGTAGATCTCTGAAGAAAGTACAGACAAATCGGATGTGTGGCTGGAGTATATATTTGATGAAAGTACAGACAAATCTGATGTGTTGTTGGGATAGATATCTGATGAAAGAACAGACAAATCGGATGTGTGGCTGGCGTAGACTTGTGATGAGAATACAGACAAATCTGGTGCGTTGCTGGTGTAGACTTCTGATGAGAATACAGACAAATCTGAGTTTTGGCTGGTGTAGACTTCTAATGAGAATACAGACAAATCTGATGTGTAGCTGGTGTAGACTTCTGATGAGAAAATAGACAGATCTGATGTGTGGCTGGTGTAGACTTCTGATGATAATACAGACAAATTTGATGTGTGGCTAGTGTAGACTTCTGATGAGAATACAGACAAATCTGATGTTTGGCTGGTGTAGACTTCTGATGAGAATACAGGTAAATTTGATGTTTGGCTGGTGTAGACTTCTGATGAGAATACAGACAAATCTGAGGTTTGGCTGGTGTAGACGTCTAATGAGAATACAGACAAATCTGATGTGTGGCTGGGGTAGATCTCTGATGAAAGTACAGACAAATCGGATGTGTAGCTGGGATAGATCTCTGATGAAAGTACAGATAAATAGGATGTGTGGCTGTGGTAGATCTCTGATGAAAGTCCAGACAATTCGGATGTTTGACTGGAGTAGATCTCTGATGAAAGTGCAGACAAATTGGATGTGTGACTGGAGTAGATATTTGATGAGAATACAGTCAAATCTGATGTGTTGCTGGAGTAAATATTTGATGAAAGTACAGAAAAATCTGATTTGTTGCTCGGATAGATATCTGATGAAAGTATAGACAGATCGGGTGTGTGGCTGGAGTAAATCTCTGATGAAAGTACGGACAAATCTGATGTGTTGCTGGGATAGATATCTGATGAAAGTATAGACAGATCGGGTGTGTTGCTGGAGTAGATCTCTGATGAAAGTACGGACAAATCGGATGTGTGGCTGGGGTAGATCTCTGATGATATTACAGACAAATCGGATGTGTGACTGGGGTAGATCTCTGAAGAAAGTACAGACAAATCGGATGTGTGGCTGGAGTATATATTTGATGAAAGTACAGACAAATCTGATGTGTTGTTGGGATAGATATCTGATGAAAGTACAGACAAATCGGATGTGTGGCTGGGGTAGACTTCTGATGAGAATACAGACAAATCTGGTGCGTTGCTGGTGTAGACTTCTGATGAGAATACAGACAAATCTGAGGTTTGGCTGGTGTAGACTTCTAATGAGAATACAGACAAATCTGATGTGTAGCTGGTGTAGACTTCTGATGAGAAAATAGACAGATCTGATGTGTGGCTGGTGTAGACTTCTGATGATAATACAGACAAATCTGATGTGTGGCTAGTGTAGACTTCTGATGAGAATACAGACAAATCTGATGTTTGGCTGGTGTAGACTTCTGATGAGAATACAGGTAAATTTGATGTTTGGCTGATGTAGACTTCCGATGAAAGTACAGACAATTCGGATGTGTGACTGGAGTAGATCTCTGATGAAAGTGCAGACAAATCGGATGTGTGACTGGAGTAGATATTTGATGAGAATACAGACACATCTGGTGCGTTGCTGGTGTAGACTTCTGATGAGAATACAGTCAAATCTGATGTTTGGCTGGTGTAGACTTCTGATGAAAATACAGGTAAATTTGATGTTTGGCTGGTGTAGACTTCTGATGAGAATACAGACAAATCTGAGGTTTGGCTGGTGTAGACGTCTAATGAGAATACAGACAAATCTGATGTGTGGCTGGGGTAGATCTCTGATGAAAGTACAGACAAATCGGATGTGTAGCTGGGATAGATCTCTGATGAAAGTACAGATAAATAGGATGTGTGGCTGTGGTAGATCTTTGATGAAAGTCCAGACAATTCGGATGTGTGACTGGAGTAGATCTCTGATGAAAGTGCAGACAAATCGGATGTGTGACTGGAGTAGATATTTGATGAGAATACAGTCAAATCTGATGTGTTGCTGGAGTAAATACTTGATGAAAGTACAGACAAATCTGATGTGTTGCTGGGATAGATATCTGGTGAAAGTATAGACAGATCGGGTGTGTGGCTGGAGTAGATCTCTGATGAAAGTACGGACAAATCGGATGTGTGGCTGGGGTAGATCTCTGATGATATTACAGATAAATCGGATGTTTGGCTGGGGTAGATCTCTGATGATAGTACAGACAAATGGGATGTGTAGCTGGTGTAGATCTCTGATGATAGTACAGACAAATGGGATGTGTAGCTGGTGTAGATCTCTGGTGATAGTACAGACAAATCGGATGTGTGACTGGGGTAGATCTCTGAAGAAAGTACAGACAAATCGGATGTGTGGCTGGAGTATATTTTTGATGAAAGTACAGACAAATCTGATGTGTTGTTGAGATAGATATCTGATGAAAGTACAGACAAATCGGATGTGTGGCTGGGGTAGACTTCTGAAGAGAATACAGACAAATCTGGTGCGTTGCTGGTGTAGACTTCTGATGAGAATACAGACAAATCTGAGGTTTGGCTGGTGTAGACTTCTAATGAGAATACAGACAAATCTGATGTGTAGCTGGTGTAGACTTCTGATGAGAAAATAGACAGATCTGATGTGTGGCTGGTGTAGACTTCTGATGATAATACAGACAAATCTGATGTGTGGCTAATGTAGACTTCTGATGAGAATACAGACAAATCTGATGTTTGGCTGGTGTAGACTTCTGATGAGAATACAGGTAAATTTGATATTTGGCTGATGTAGACTTCTGATGAAAGTACAGACAATTCGGATGTGTGACTGGAGTAGATCTCTGATGAAAGTGCAGACAAATCGGATGTGTGACTGGAGTAGATATTTGATGAGAATACAGACACATCTGGTGCGTTGCTGGTGTAGACTTCTGATGAGAATACAGTCAAATCTGATGTTTGGCTGGTGTAGAGTTCTGATGAAAATACAGGTAAATTTGATGTTTGGCTGGTGTAGACTTCTGATGAGAATACAGACAAATCTGAGGTTTGGCTGGTGTAGACGTCTAATGAGAATACAGACAAATCTGATGTGTGGCTGGGGTAGATCTCTGATGAAAGTACAGACAAATCGGATGTGTAGCTTGGATTGATCTCTGATGAAAGTACAGATAAATAGGATGTGTGGCTGTGGTAGATCTCTGATGAAAGTCCAGACAATTCGGATGTGTGACTGGAGTAGATCTCTGATGAAAGTGCAGACAAATCGGATGTGTGACTGGAGTAGATATTTGATGAGAATACAGTTAAATCTGATGTGTTGCTGGAGTAAATACTTGATGAAAGTACAGACAAATCTGATGTGTTGCTGGGATAGATATCTGGTGAAAGTATAGACAGATCGGGTGTGTGGCTGGAGTAGATCTCTGATGAAAGTACGGACAAATCGGATGTGTGGCTGGGGTAGATCTCTGATGATATTACAGATAAATCGGATGTTTGGCTGGGGTAGATCTCTGATGATAGTACAGACAAATGGGATGTGTAGCTGGTGTAGATCTCTGATGATAGTACAGACAAATGGGATGTGTAGCTGGTGTAGATCTCTGGTGATAGTACAGACAAATCGGATGTGTGACTGGGGTAGATCTCTGAAGAAAGTACAGACAAATCGGATGTGTGGCTGGAGTATATATTTGATGAAAGTACAGACAAATCTGATGTGTTGTTGGGATAGATATCTGATGAAAGTACAGACAAATTGGATGTGTGGCTGGGGTAGACTTCTGATGAGAATACAGACAAATCTGGTGCGTTGCTGGTGTAGACTTCTGATGAGAATACAGACAAATCTGATGTGTAGCTGGTGTAGACTTCTAATGAGAATACAGACAAATCTGATGTGTAGCTGGTGTAGACTTCTGATGAGAATATAGACAGATCTGATGTGTGGCTGGTGTAGACTTCTGATGAGAATACAGACAAATCTGATGTGTGGCTGGTGTAGACTTCTGATGAGGATACAGGTAAATCTAATGTGTGGCTGGTGTAGACTTCTGATGAGAATACAGGTAAATCTGATGTGTGGCTGGTGTAGACTTCTGATGAGAATACAGTCAAATCTGATGTTTGGCTGGTGTAGACTTCTGGTGAGAATGGAGACAAGTCTGATGTGTGGCTGGTGTAGACTTCTGGTGAGAATATAGACAGATCTGATGTGTGGCTGGTGTGGACTTCTGATGAGAATACAGACAAATCTGATCTGTGGCTGGTGTAGACTTCTGATGAGAATACAGACAAATGTGATGTGTGGCTGGTGTAGGCTTCTGATGAGAATGCAGACAAATCTGATGGGTGGCTGGTGTAGACCTGTGTAGAATCTAGAAAGTAACTAGAGTAAACTCCCGACGAGTATAATGTTCTGGAATATGAAGGGAAAATGGGATAAAAAGCCGACGAATAAGTTTGTGTAGTATGTAAAGAATAACTAGAGTCAGCTCCCGAAGGAGATACAGTTCTTGAATCTGAGGCGAAGCTGGGATAGAAGACCGCAGAGTAAATAGGTGTTGTAGAATCCAAAGAGTAAACTCCCGAAGGAGATACAGTTCTTGAATCTGAGGCGAAGCTGGGATAGAAGACCGAAGAGTAAATAGTTGTTGTAGAATCCAAAGAGTAAACTCCGGAAGGAGATACAGTTCTTGAATCTGAGGCGAAGCTGGGATAGAAGACCGCAGAGTAAATAGGTGTTGTAGAATCCAAAGAGTAAACTCCGGAAGGAGATACAGTTCTTGAATCTGAGGCGAAGCTGGGATAGAAGACCGCAGAGTAAATAGGTGTTGTAGAATCCAAAGAGTAAACTCCGGAATGAGATACAGTTCTTGAATCTGAGGCGAAGCTGGGATAGAAGACCGCAGAGTAAATAGGTGTTGTAGAATCCAAAGAGTAAACTCCGGAAGGAGATACAGTTCTTGAATCTGAGGCGAAGCTGGGATAGAAGACCGCAGAGTAAATAGGTGTTGTAGAATCCAAAGAGTAAACTCCGGAAGGAGATACAGTTCTTGAATCTGAGGCGAAGCTGGGATAGAAGACCGCAGAGTAAATAGGTGTTGTAGAATCCAAAGAGTAAACTCCGGAAGGAGATACAGTTCTTGAATCTGAGGCGAAGCTGGGATAGAAGACCGCAGAGTAAATAGGTGTTGTAGAATCCAAAGAGTAAACTCCGGAAGGAGATACAGTTCTTGAATCTGAGGCGAAGCTGGGATAGAAGACCGCAGAGTAAATAGGTGTTGTAGAATCCAAAGAGTAAACTCCGGAAGGAGATACAGTTCTTGAATCTGAGGCGAAGCTGGGATAGAAGACCGCAGAGTAAATAGGTGATGTAGAATCCAAAGAGTAAACTCCGGAAGGAGATACAGTTCTTGAATCTGAGGCGAAGCTGGGATAGAAGACCGCAGAGTAAATAGGTGTTGTAGAATCCAAAGAGTAAACTCCGGAAGGAGATACAGTTCTTGAATCTGAGGCGAAGCTGGGATAGAAGACCGCAGAGTAAATAGGTGTTGTAGAATCCAAAGAGTAAACTCCGGAAGGAGATACAGTTCTTGAATCTGAGGCGAAGCTGGGATAGAAGACCGCAGAGTAAATAGGTGTTGTAGAATCCAAAGAGTAAACTCCGGAAGGAGATACAGTTCTTGAATCTGAGGCGAAGCTGGGATAGAAGACCGCAGAGTAAATAGGTGTTGTAGAATCCAAAGAGTAAACTCCGGAAGGAGATACAGCTCTTGAATCTGAGGCGAAGCTGGGATAGAAGACCGAAGAGTAAATAGGTGTTGTAGAATCCAAAGAGTAAACTCCGGAAGGAGATACAGTTCTTGAATCTGAGGCGAAGCTGGGATAGAAGACCGCAGAGTAAATAGGTGTTGTAGAATCCAAAGAGTAAACTCCGGAAGGAGATACAGCTCTTGAATCTGAGGCGAAGCTGGGATAGAAGACCGAAGAGTAAATAGGTGTTGTAGAATCCAAAGAGTAAACTCCGGAAGGAGATACAGCTCTTGAATCTGAGGCGAAGCTGGGATAGAAGACCGAAGAGTAAATAGGTGTTGTAAAATCCAAAGAGTAAACTCCGGAAGGAGATACAGCTCTTGAATCTGAGGCGAAGCTGGGATAGAAGACCGCAGAGTAAATAGGTGTTGTAGAATCCAAAGAGTAAACTCCGGAAGGAGATACAGCTCTTGAATCTGAGGCGAAGCTGGGATAGAAGACCGAAGAGTAAATAGGTGTTGTAGAATCCAAAGAGTAAACTCCGGAAGGAGATACAGCTCTTGAATCTGAGGCGAAGCTGGGATAGAAGACCGAAGAGTAAATAGGTGTTGTAGAATCCAAAGAGTAAACTCCGGAAGGAGATACAGCTCTTGAATCTGAGGCGAAGCTGGGATAGAAGACCGCAGAGTAAATAGGTGTTGTAGAATCCAAAGAGTAAACTCCGGAAGGAGATACAGCTCTTGAATCTGAGGCGAAGCTGGGATAGAAGACCGAAGAGTAAATAGGTGTTGTAGAATCCAAAGAGTAACTAGAGTAAACTCCGGAAGGAGCTTCAGTTTTTGAACCTGAAGCGAAGCTGGGATTGAAAGCCGAAGAATAAGTGGGTGTAGAATTTGAAGCATAACTCGATGAGGGACTTGGAAATTCCCCAGACCAGAACAAATGGTTTGAATCTGAGGTGTAACCAAGACTGAAACCAGACGAATAAATGGTCTTAGAATCTAACATGGAGTTAGGATAGGCACCCGAGACAAAGAGGGTTGAATCTGACGCGGAACTAGAAGAAACATCAGACAAGAATACTGGTCTGTAACCTGAGAAAGGAGTAGCACTGACACCTGATAACAAATTAAAATATGCTCCAGGTGATTCATTTGATTTAACGTCAGTGTCCTCGGAAAAATCTTCAGCAGTTTCAGCGCCATTTTCTTCTAAAGATCCACCAAGAGACCTATAATTGGAGTGGAAGCGGTCTTTGTAAGAAGCGACTGTATTTCTGAAATGCTGGAAGTTCCTATCATGCGTGGTGCTAGATGGTAGAATCTGCGACTGCTGATCACTCTGGTCCAAGATACCGTGGTCAGCATCAGGTATTCTGAATGTGTGTATTCCTGGAGATGAAAATGTTAAAAAAAGTGTTATGTCTGGTGTTTTTGGACTACATGTTGAACAACCGTCGCCACTCTTTTACTTTACCCAGTAGTACTTTATTCCTCGCTTGATTCTCAAGTTAAAGGGACCTGATAGCACCATGTTTCAGTCTAAAAAATAAATGTAGTCCCATAGCAGATACTGCCGTAGTGTCACAGAGTCTCCTCGAAACTTTTTATTTCTTATGCCATCCCGTAATTCAGTTTGTGCTCTTCACGTTCTATTTTCCTACCTCGGACAATATTTGGTATTTTCAAGTCATTGTTTACACTTCTTCCTGTAATAATTCGTCATGTCTGTTTACCTGATCATCCTTGCTGAGAGAGTAGGCAGGTGATGTAAGATTGACGGACAGTCATGTTGGTAAAATTCTCGTGTACCAGACACTGCCGCGCCAGATTAACACGAAGATCGCCCCGCGAGCTTGGTTAGCTCTGATATGGCTATTGTAACTTCCTAATTTCTCTCTAGGAGAGAACACAACCCAGATGGTCACACGATGAATGATTCTTTGCACAGGTACAGGGCAGTAAATTATACAGGCGGTGACCTATTACAGACACGCATCTGAAAGACGGAATGTTGTAATACATTTCCGGGAAGACATTATTTGTGATAATGTGAGTAGTCGTGAGTGTAAACAGAAACGATAATCGACGGAAATAACCATTCCTTATATGGAAAGTAACTTTAAAAAAAAATCACGCAGAATTTTCCTATGAGGAAATTGTTGGGATAAACCCCATCATAACACGCATGATTGAATACAATTGAATAGGATCAGAATTCCATTTATCGGACCGGACCTTGTTTGAGCATCTTGTGGACATATCTCAAGACAACTCTACCTACATTAACACGGAAAGCCGGAATCCTAGGAATATGCACACAAAGTCAGAGTGGGAGTCTAGTGTAAAGTAATACCCTTGACTGCGTGTAAGAGGCATCTTAAAGAGGTTGCCGTCACTATTTTTTCTGAGCCAGAAGTCAGTATTCCCAAGAGATTTTTGGATGAGTTGTACATTTTTAAATTCTATATTTTGCATTTATTAACATGTAAAAATTGCTAGTGGATGCCCAAGTCAAATGAGGCTGGCAACCTCAGCATATAGAATGATGATTTCATGGACCACCACTGTAAGAGCTGGGGACTGCTTTATGCGGGTTTTTTCATAGAGAACCAAAAGCAGAGGTAGTCCCAAGATCAATATGGAGCAGGGAGTGGATGATGATATAATTGATGTGCATACTTAATATATTATTCACCTTTTCAACCAGTGCAAATGTAAAGATATTCAATATAAATGTTATGAATGTTTTCCGCTCACTGGGATTAATATTAATGCTCAGACAGGGTAAAGTTCCGAGGTGGATGGGATGGTGGAATGGAAAGGCGGGGGGGGGGGAGAGAGAGAGACATGATTGTGTGTCACAAAACCTAATACTCAGGAGGGTATTTGTTTCTCTTCTTTCATAATACTAGTCGGTGGCACCAGTTGAGGGTGCTATCTCTGGAACAAAGTGTGTGGTATAAGTGACCTGCTGTCAACGCTAGACACCAACATCAGACGGATCTTGAAGACATTGGACCAGCTTCATGATTACTTCCTGGTATTTCTTGGAGCGTGTCACACCCTCTAGACTTGACCAGTGACTATACTGAATCTGTCCATAGCCTGCAAAGAACCAACCATCGGCTGGAGCAGAAACCAACAAACTTACTAGCAGTTAAGTACAAACTTAAAAGCTGCCAAGTGAACTTTCAGACAATTCCCTCAATATCCATAACATCACCCTGTGGTGATTACCTTTTTCTCAAAAGAATTATTCATTTTACAAATATAATTGATTATTAAATGTGTTATTTGTATATATACAAGGGGATTGACATAAGTCTTGAGCCTGACCATGAAGGAGTCACAGGAGGAAGATGAAACTTGGCACATTTAAAGTTCATCATATGTGCACAGAATGTGTAAAGTACGCGTTTGTTTCTTCAATGGGTTTTCCCGCTACGGTGCACGGCGCAATATACCCTACTGGCCGGATCTGCTGCTCCAAAGATGTGACAAAACAATGGAAAAGAAGGCGGCCAGAGCTGTGATAAAATTTCTGATGTTTCAGGGAAAAACACCTACGTTTTTTTTGAAGACCATGGTGACAGTAGATGAGACTTGGGTACACCATTATGACCCCGAATCCAAAATTGCCAGCATGCAATGGAAAGCCCCGGGCTTCCCAACACCTGTCAAGCCGAGGGCGCAGAAATCTGCAGGAAAAGTGATGCTGACTGTATTTTGGGATGGCAAAGGTGTCCTTTTGAAAGATTATCTGCCTCGTGGCAACACAGTTAATGGACAGTACTATGCAGATCTTCTCACAAAACTAAGAAAGGTTGTGACAGGAAACGAGGGATAACGCTCACTCAAAATCTTCCTTTGCTTCAAGACAACGCGCCCTCTCACAAAGCACGGCTTGTGCAGCTAGCAGCCAATGATTTGAATATTGAAATCCTTCCACACCCACCATATTCTCCAGATTTGGCTCCATCAGACTTTTTTCTATTCCCAAATCTTAAAAAAACAGCTAAAAGGAAATCATTTTGACAGCGATGAAGAGGTTATACTGGCATGTGATGACTGGTTTAGTTTGAAAAATAGGGTGTTCTACTCCCAAGGTCTTTTCAAGGTCAAGCAGAGATGGCAGAAGTGTGTCAATTCAGACGGTGGCTATATTGAAAAGGAATAAACACTGTACAAAATTTCAGCTCTCTGTGACATGTCCTTCATGGTCAGGCCAAAGACTTATGTCAATCCCCTTGTACAAATTTGTAGTTGATTTAATCCTTTTGGGTGAACTGCACCAGTATGTCTCAGTCACCTCAAATACACTTAAAACAGAGCTACTAAATTAAAATTTCACTGAATTAAATCAGCTGTGGGCATGAACGAGCTAAATCATACAAAATATCTCTTCACAAAAGTTGTCGGGCAGATAATAAGTTAACTGTGCTAAGACACATTCAGCATTGTTCTTGATTTCTGAATATCTTGTGAATATTCCCTCAAGGTAGAAGCATCATCATCCTTCTATTTGCATCTCTGCCAAGAGTAATATTGTGCGAAGGTAAATGCCTTTGAAGACCCTCATTAGACACTCTAGGCTTTGGCCATTACTGGACCATCACTGCAGAGCAAAGGGGAGGCAAACCGTGACACGTAGGGGAGTGAAGTGTTGGAGACCACTATACTAGTCCAGCATTAAGAGGTGGGGTGACCAGTTCCCTTCCTCGCTGCCTTTTCCTTTCCTAACTCAAGAGCAAAGCCAGGTACCCATTTACAGCTAGGAAGACGCGTTCCAGTCTACACAGCTGTAAAAATGAGTACCTGCCTCTGCTTTTTGGGTTCGGGGTGGTAAACGAAGCGAGAAAGGGAACGAAACCTTACTTCATAAAGCTGAGATCTAGTAAATGTGAGGTCTCTAACACTTCACTCCCCTACGACAATGTCGCTGTGAGACTACCTTTATCGTTACTGTATTTCTGGCCTCTGTCTGACGGTCGCAAAGGAACATACGTTGGAGAAAGATGTCAAACGTGCGAGACGAGTTGACTGAGACGAGATGCCCATGTCACCATATGGGACAGCTAGGAATGCAGATGTCTAGGAATTAATGCGCTCAACAAATTTCACTAACTACTTACAGAGACAGAAAATACAGTGCGTTACTTTTTCCATGGCAATGTTCTTATTGTTTAAAACCGACTTAGTTGTTCCTCTTCTACCGTGAGGTGTAGAGGTTTGGAAGAGAGAGCGCCATACTATCCTATCGGCTGTCTTCCACCTGGCCTGGTTCCATTCTAGTCTTCGGTACTTCAGAGATTGTCTAATTTTGATCTCCCAGTGGACTCTGGGTCGTCCTGGAGGTCTGGATCCCTGGCTCTTAGCCTCCCATACCTGCCGTGGCAGCCGACCTTCTCCCATTCTGCAGACATGGCCAAACCATCTTAAAACATACTTAAAACGAAAATCAGAGTTTTCTATTCAAATGTCAAGTCAGTACTATTGTATGGCTCTTAAACATGGAGAACAACAAAATCTACAACCAAAAAGTTAATGACTTTCATTAATGACGCTCTCGTAAAATAGAAATATTGGGGTGGTATAACATCACTAATGAGGAAATTGTGACAAGAACCAGACAAGCGCCAAGGGAAGAAGAGATGAGAAGAAGTCGCTGGAAATGGATAGGACACACAATGAGGAAACCTATTGATAGCATTACAAGGCAGTCCTTGTTTTGGAACCCTCAGGGTAAGAGAGGTAGAGGTAGACCATAGAAGAGAGCTGGTGACAGACAGGAAGGGGATGAAGACGACAAGGAAAGACCTTGAGCTTATGGCACGTGACAGGAAGACTTGACATACGTTTGTTGAAGGCCTATGCTCCTTGGGTGTGTTGAAAAGTGATAAATGAATGAGTGAATGAATGTGCTTGTTACTTACCATGATAAGCATGGAGGCACATCTAGGGTCATCCTTATATGACCACCAGCTATGCACAATGCTACAATATATGTACGTGGAAGTGAACCTACGTCTGTGAGGCTAATTACATACTCATTGACTCTTGAAATCATCCACACACTTCCAGGGATTCCCCTTGTGGTGAAACTTGTTGAGGACCCAGCATTGTACACTAAGCGTGGAGAAGTCACTTGAGCCCCAGACTTAACTCTGGTTGCCTGCATGCAGAAGGATCTCACTGTGGACTCAGTGATAGGCAGAGGAAGCTGAGAAGTGGCTCTGTGCAGGACGTGACAATTCCTTGGGAGAGCCCAGAATCAGAGTACAGTATTTTAGCTCTGCATAGTTGGAGACCCCCCTTGGATGGCGGGGAATGCACAGTATGCCACACACTTCTTACTGCTAGCTTGGGACCAGATGGGACGATCCTTTAAATGCAGGACAAGCTAGAGAAACTGGGGTTCATGACTTCAGCTCAACACGTTTCAGAATGGTAGAAAAGCCACAGGAAAAGTCTAGATCTACAGTGTAGATAATACCAAGGAGTCTTCAACTTGGTATTGGCTGCTAAAGAGCGAGAAGCTCAGCAGCCCTAGTTAAACAACAACAACAACAACTTACCATGATAGATGGATCCCAGAATTAGAAGACACAATATCAAACTTGAATTTGAAGACGACATCATACTTTCTGTAAATAAAAATATAATTTATTGAAGTTATGCAATGTTGCTAGTTTGTTGTAGTAGTAAATTGACATAAACATGCGTGTAGCAGACGATTAACTAGCGTTGATACAGAAAGCTAAAACTTTTGTGAATCATTACCACAATATTAGTTACATTACTTTGTCTGCTGTTCAGAAAATCAGTCACTCTAACATATTCAAATCCTATATATAAAATCCCAGCTTTTTCTGTCAGTGTGTAACGCTAAGGTATGCAACTTTGGTTGAAAGTTAGACATTAATTGTATTTTTTCCCTTATATGTACTCTCCGGAAAATAGTAACACTAACCAAAGAAGAATGCGCAAATGACGGTGTGCACAAAAATATATTTATAGAATGTGTGATCACGTATACGCACATTGGGATCCTCGCTGCTGCTTCGTAGTTCACGTACTGTGGTAATGCACAGTGGTTTAAAAAAAAAATACTTTTGAATAAGTAAAATTGCCGTTAGGTATTGGTTCTTTTGAATTTGATTCCTGTCTTATGACGGGCTTTTACACTAGTTATGAAATGAAAAGTTAAAAAAAAAAAAAAGTTAACAAGGCACACTACTTCTTATTCTTTGATCCTTAGCCCCCAACTGTCAAATTAGTCAGTGGCCATCACTCATGGTGGCGTCTTGTAGAGCAGCAACAAACTGCTTCCACTTTGTTCGGTTGGCGGTCATCCTTCGTACAGTGCCCCAGCTCTTGTTCAGTCTTTGTATCACGGCCTCCAGTTCTCCGCCAAATTGTTTTTGGTCGGCGTCTCTGTCGCTTTCCTTCAGGGGATCCATAGCATAGCCGTTCTTGTGACGGCATCGAGGTCTCTTCTGAGGACGTGGCCAACCCAGTTCCAGCGTCGTCCCGCAATGATGTTGTACACAATTTTTTGGCTGCACCTTATAAGCAGTTCCTGGCTGGAGATGGTAACAAGGCACTCAAATTCCATGTTACTTTATTTAGCTACTGTATCACATCTTAGATTTATGTCAGAATGATCTTAGATTTATGTCAGAATGATCTTAGATTTATGTCAGAATAAAAGGACTGCTACAGTATAGAACATTGGCAGGTAACCCAGGAGCCTAGGTGTCTACTTTAGAAACACTAAGCTTCCTAAAGGGATATAATTTTAAAATTAATTTCACAGTTATTTTCAGGTTGTAGAGTATTTGGACTAAGTGCGGCCTATAAACGAGTATAATGTTTACCCCTGGCTGACGAACTACTGTCAGCAATTTCATCAGTAGAGAGGTGGAAAAATAAAACTTAATTTCCGAGTAAGCAGTTCTTGATTAGTGATTGTATTCGGCCAAAAGATTCAGAAATTTTCTTTAGGCAGATTGTGTGGAGAGAGGATCATTTCAACATTTCCTTCTCTGTTACTCTCCAGCATTCCGCACCATAAAGAAGCCCAGAAAGTACACAACTCTCTTATATTTGTGTTTGTGCTGTACTGGAAGAATTTCCAGATGTTTAGGAAAGGCTGTTCCCGCTTTATTAATTCTATTGAGTTTTCATTGGGATTGAGGAATATCACCTCCTGTGGGTTCGGATTAGCTCAGAGGTATGGCGTATCTAATTCTAAAGGTACCGGATTCGCTTCAAACACAGGGAATATAATTGATGGGCATTTATTTTCAGAACCAGTGGTTCCCCTGATTTCCTAGGTAGTGATCGGATGCCTAGCCTTCTTGGATAAGGGCGAAAACATAGGAGGTCCCGTGTGCAAGTTGCACACGTTAAAAATATCTCGGCAGTTGAAAATCGTAAAGAGCAGGTCATACGGCCGCTGTTATGTCAACATAAAAAAATTAGGAAACCTACCCATCACAAAAATATTTATAGAAATGTGTGGTTCCTGTATACACACATTAGGATTCTCACCGGTACTACGGAGTTCATGCAATGCGCTGAGATTCTTCTTGTGTGATCTAAGAGAGGAGATCTGAGCATTCATAGAGTTGTCCGTATGCATTGAAGATAGTCCTTAAAACCACACCAAACCAAATCCCTGGTGATCCAACGGCAGTTCGGGATCTACCCTATACAGACTCCTGGTGTAGAAGATACGATTAGAGAGACCAAGAACAAAGAGTTCAATTGATTTGAGAGCCAAGTTCTCATCTATGTCAAAAAATATGTCGTTCATTGTTCTGTCTTTCTTATAGGGAAAATTAGATTTCCATCCCCAGTTTTGTTCGTCGTATTTCCTCCCTCTTCCCTTTTTATTTGCACCAACCCCCTGTTAAAGACAGAATATTAATGTATTTTTGTATCCTAAACACACATAGCCTATTACCAGTTATTTTGCGGTAATATGTCTCTCTGTGTTAAATCATGTGTTTGCACGGGTTTTCACTTATATTGAACGCTAAATATTTAATACGCCACAGGTAGTTTATGACGTAATGCGTTCTGCACTAATTTATGCTAACGGTAACGATTCTTGGCCTTTCGTTATCTGTGGTCTTCGTGGTAAGACGTATTGTATTCAAGCTCCTGATATATTGTGGAAGAAGAGCTACAAGTGGCATGATATATTTATTAGAAGGCCGCCACTATTATTACGATGATGATTCAGAACCTAGTGAGAGGTTCGTGATAACTTGAGAAGTATTCAAATATAATTCTGCGTCCACATTTATCTGACCCACATTACTTGGGTGGATCTCATATCTAGTACAGCGGCCAGAAATGTATGTTGAGACGTGACTGTTGAAGGACAGGACGATATATATGTATAATATGCCATGCCAATTCCATGATGTCGTTGTCTTCAAGTGTTATTAAACGTCAACCATATATTTGTGGACCCATCCACCTCACGACATGGATTCGTCACAATTGATGTCATGTTCGTTTTACCCGTCTCCATTCGTGTTGTTAGTACGATGCTTGTTCTTTCATTGAACTTCATAATATGCTCAACTGATTACTGCTAGAAGAAAATATCATCCGTAACAACCGAAATATATGGTGGTCTGGATGGGGAACGTAATCAAAATCAAGAACGATTTTTAAATATCAAGAAAAGACTGATCGTGAATGCAGAATTTTTTCAAGTACGATACATGACCTTTTCACCGTCGACCCTGATCTGCATTATTTTGGTACCTTTTGCGCATGACTGCCGGCTCTCGTTTCAAGATGACAGTTTGTCCGTTATGATGTCTGCTATGATTGTCAAGATGCAAGTTCACCTTCAAATGTCTGTATTCAAGTCTACCGTTGTTTACCATTGATGTTCGTGGCCATTACATGTTCGAGTCCTCATATCTACATGTCATCGTGGCAGCGATCTTCAGACAGCGCCGAATTTTGATGTTCAAGCAAGCATCTGGCGGAGTCCGCATTTTTCTAGATAAGTAACCTGTCTGTTTTTATGCACAGTGAGCAGTTGCGTGTTGGTAGATCCTTTCTATCATTTTTTGTTCTTATACTATGCATGTTCTTTTGTCTTAGCGGGACGGTTGGGTGGAGATTCAATGCGAGCGAGAACATGTCATTGCAAGATGACCGCACATTGAATATTCTGTAGGGCTAGTATTGTAAATTTCATTTGAGTGGTATTTACCGGTTCGAGAAATCTGACTGCTGGGTGATTTTTTCGATAATTCATGTCTAGTTGTGACGTTTCGTTTTTTCATTTGTAAATGCGTTGTTGTCTAGTTCCATTTTCCTTATTTTTGTGATAGTTTTGTTCGTGCTGTTTTTCTCATCTGCCTATCGCTTAGTTTATACACGTTATCTGTTTATACCTTGTCTGGGTTCTGTGTTGTCTATTTTTAGCAGTGAGATTGACCTATTTGCTGTATTTCTTTTTGTTCTCCATTAGAATTTTCTTTGCTTACTGCTAGTGTTTCACTGTTTATCAATATTCTTTGCTTATGATATTACTTTATATATAATTTTTTCTTGCACCATTTTTTTTTCTTCTGTTTCACTACATTGATATTATATAAATTTGCATTGCTATTATTGCTATAAACTACTGCCACATTACTTGCTAACAGTAAACTGTACAGGAACAAGCCATTATATTTATATTTCGACTAAGTGAGTCACATTATTGGTTAACATGGCTACATTGGATTACTTTGTCGAGCAGGGCAAAGCATTTGGTTATAAAGGTGAAGTTTTGAAGGACTTTGCCATGTCTGAGTTGGCAAAGGCAAAACAAGAATTAGAGGAACAGAAAGCATTGGAGGAGAGAAAGGCTGATAAAAGGCGTCTTGAAGAGGTGGAGGAGAAGAAGAGAATGATTGAATTGGAGGAGAAAAGGCGTCTTGATGAAGTAGAGGAGAAGAGGAGAATGATTGATTTGGAAGAGAGAAAAATGCAACATGAAAGAGAAATGGAAAAGAGAAAATCCTTGACATTAGCACATGAAAAGGAAATGATGCTTCTTCATTTAGAAGAATTGAAAATAAGAGGTCAAAATAGTCATAATGTGGTTTAGACGTTCCTAGTTCCTCGGGTAAAAATAATGGAAATGATAAATTTCGCTTACCCATTTTTAACCCAGGTCTTGATGATATTTCATGCTTCCTAAGCCGCTATGAAAGTGTCTGTGAGGCACATAAATTAGATAAATCTCAATGGTGTGCTAAACTTATGGAATTCTTAAGTGGGGAGCCATTAACTGCTTTATGTACCATGGATGAAACTATTAGAAATAATTATGAAGCTGCAAGAGCTCTCTTATTAAAACGTTACCAGCTTGATGCAGAGGGATATCGTATGAGATTTAAAACAATGACTCCTGAAACTGGAAAGGACTTCTCAGAATTCATCTCTGCTATACGATTAACTTTTAACAGATGGGTTCAACTCTCAGGTTTTGAGAAAACTTATGATGGCCTTATGGATCTTTTGTTGAGGGATAAGGTTTTATCCTCTGTAAGTAAGCCATTTTGGTCCTATTTGCACGAACGCAAGCCAACTAGCCTATCTTCACTTGAGGAAATTGGTAAACAATATTGTACCGCACATCCTGGGGCTTGTATTAGTAATAACTCTATTAAGGAGTCACTACCAGTTGCTTCAGCCACAACTTGGAATAACAATAATTTCAGACAGAGATCTAATAGCCTTGACAGGAATTTTATGCCAAGGAGGTATCATGAAAATAGTTTCAACAGGAATGGACATTTCAACAGAGATGGAAGTCACAACAGAGGTAGACAACAATTCAGAAATCAATCACCTCAATTTCGAACCAATACTTAGCAACAAAATTCCAATTGGAGAAGTCAGGACAATTTCACTACTAATAATAGAAAGTGGAATAATAATGGTTCCAGCAATCCAAACTTCCAACATAGAAATAATACACAAAACTACAGGAATCAAGGCAATTCCTTTGATCGCCAGAGACAACGATCACGTTCTCGTGCTCAAATACGTTCAGAACATAATGCTGGTTCTGCACTTACTGGGGATGCACCCATCGTTAATCAGGAAAATAGTGTTCAGAATCAATCATCGGCATGTTGGGCCTTTGATTTTGAGGTTGCTTCACATTGCCAGGATTGTCTAACTCTTTTTCAGGCAGATAGTACTTCGGTATTGATGTGCCGGCACCCTTTGCCAGCTGTTACTGGCCTGTCGGCTCATGATGGCACAGACACTCTCATATTTCACAGGGGGTTATTGAATGGTACCCAGGTGTCTGTGCTCCGTGACTCGGGATCAACTACTGTTGGAATCAGACAGTTGCTGGTACACCCTTCTTGCGTCACGGGTGGTTTTGTAAAATGTATTACATTCGGTGGTACTATTGAATTTTATCCCACAGCTATTGTTGATATCCATACACCATTTGAAAAATCATATTGCTGATTTAACGGTTGGTCGTATCCATGGGAGCAAGGATTGCTCGCAGGAGGAGATTGAATTGTGGGAAGGGCGACACAAGTTCAACGCAGGCATTGCTAGGGCTCATTTACATGCCAACAATTACCATACCTGTGGCACTGTGTATTCCAGTGTTGGTCTCTGTACCATTTTGGAAAATGATGAGGTTACTCCTCATAATGATGATCACAGTGACATCATATCTGATGTTTCTGTCAGTGAGGGCCTTAACTCCATATCTACAGGAAGTGTCACACAGTTTGACAATGATGTACCTACATCCTATGATGTACCTATGTACAAGTACACATCTGTCACAACTACGCCTTTGCCTACCAACATTTTCTTATCCTTATGGCCTCTGATCACTGGGATGCTAGTGTCATCTCTCATGACATGCTACCATGTAATTGGGAAATTATTTTTTACTAATTATCCACATTTTCTTCACAGTATATTATTGGTTGTTTTGTTCATTTTTGCGTTTAGTACCATGTCTTGTGCTAATGACAGGAGTCATTCAGCATTGATGGTTCATTCCACCTCTGACATGCCAAAGCATTTCATTTCACAACCTTCGATGACTCAGCAAGTTCAGTCATCATTTCTTACCTTACCTCGTCATTTGCTCCTTCATGACTTGTTTCTTTTGCGCTTCACTTATCAAGCACACTTCTTATATCATTTACCCTTTGTCATAATGTCTTTATTTCCCTATAATTCTTATATTACACCTGTGCCCGACATTATTTGCTTTGATTGTTATCGTCTGCTCAGCCAATACAGCATGATGTACCTTTTCTGTCAGTCGCTAGGTGCTCACGTAACTATAATCATCATGGTCTATTTTTCATTACGCTGTCGTCTTCACCCAGCACACTTTTTCATGGTGATTACGCGAGTCGTGGGTTCGATCCCACATATGCTGCTCTTGTTACTGTCACTACTGACCTATCCTCTTTATTAAGGAAGGGTTTACCACATAACGTACACTGGTCACAAGAGTGCCAGGCTGCATTTGATAGTATATTATATGTTTTTTCTACACCTTCCATTTTGAGGTTACCAGACATAAATCGTGTTTATTATCTTCGCACAGATGCTAGCTCTCTAGGATTAGGCGCTTGTTTGATGCACGAATTTGATGGCGTCCTACATCCTACGCTGTATATCTCCCGCAAGCTGTCTGACACAGAGATAAAATACCATGTGTTAGAGAGGGAACTCTTGGCCGTTGCTTGGGCCATCCAGAATCTGGAACGATACCAGCTAGGAGCACCATTTATTATACAGACGGATCAGAAGTCTGTAGCTGCTCTCAAGCGTGCTAATTACAAAAACGCTAAACTTGCACGTTTCTCAATCTTATTACAACCATTCCAGTTCGATATACGAACTATCCCAGGATCAACTAACGTTGTAGCCGATACACTATCGCGATGTGCTTCATCAGAATCTGATACTATGAACTGACACATCTATGTGACTACTCTGCGGCATGTTTTTATGAGTCCTTGAAGCTAATGAACAGTCGAACAGACTTTGTTGAGTGACATTTTCTCAATTTTTAATGTGGATATGCATCTTATCCTAGTACATGATGCATCCTTTGAAATTCCAAATGATATTTCTTTGACAAGATTTTTGACATTTCTGGAGATCTAGCAGCATTTCCTGCTCCAGCTTTGGTTTGATTGCCATGATTCGAGATGATCCTTATATATTCTGACTACACACCCAGATCGCGCTCATTTGGGCAATGTTTCTATGAACTGTATCTTACGATATATATTTACTATGAAAAAAAAAACTATGTTTTTGTGGTGGCTTTGTCAAGTACACAAATAATGATTAATTTTCCCGTGGACTAAGTTCGCAGTGGTATTTCGCACTGAACTATTGCTGTGTAAAAACATTTTTCATGCTGCAAAGCGTTATCCTATTGACATTAATCTTATGTTCGTTATCACTAGCAAATAATTGTAGTTGATATGTGTCCGCTTTATTTACATTTCACACTTTTACATAGTTTCATTTAGTTTTGACTTTTCATGCATATTCTGCACTATCCATCATTTGTTTTACATACGGATTTCTGCATTAGGGGAGATAACACATAATAATTTGTGTGTGTGCTATCCTGTTATCAGTTACTTCTCTTTTCTTCTGATTCTTCTTCCATATCAAACACATACATGCTTGTGTTTACTTACAATTATCTTCGTTATCGTCATATGATTGATATACTCTTCTTTTCTTTTCTTTTCTTCACCCCTGATACACATCTTCTTGTTTTCCGTCATGACTTACATTAATATATATATATGCATACAGCTTTGACTTACACTATTTACGGAATGTGACGATCACTATCTTATTGACAATATTATGTAATCAATTCTGGCCGTTTTTTCCGGTTCCGTATCTTGATTTAATTGATATATTATATTTCATTTATTGTGAAAAAAATCAAATTTGATTTTTTTTTCAACCCTACCGACTGTGGTATATTGTTAAAGACAGAATATTAATGTATTTTTGTATCCTGAACACACATAGGCTATTACCAGTTATTTTGCGGTAATATGTCTCTCTGTGTTAAATCATGTGTTTGCACGGGTTTTCACTTATATTGAACGCTAAGTATTTAATACGTCACCGGTAGTTTATGACGTAATGCGTTCTGCACTAATTTATTCTATCGGTTAAGATTCTTGGCTATTCGTTATCTGTGGTCTTCGTGGTAAGACGTATTGTATTCAAGCTCCTGATATATTGTGGAAGAAGAGCTACAAGTGGCATGATATATTTATTCGAAGGCCGCCACTTTTATTACAATGATGATTCAGAACCTAGTGAGAGGTTCGTGATAACTTGAGAAGTATTAAAATATAATTCTGCGTCTACATTTATCGGACCCACATTACTTGGGTGGATCTCACCTCTAGTACAGCGGCCAGAAATGTATGTTGAGTCGTGACTGTTGAAGGACAGGACGATATATATATATACACATATACAGTAGAACCTCTATAAGTTGACCAACCAAGGGACTGTAGCAAACCGGTCAACATATGGAGGTGGTCAACATACGGAACGAGGCCTATTGTTCTGATACTTTACTTCCTTGGAGAATACAGTATCATACGAAATCATACATAATCACAACTTCAGATCAAATCATCAACATCCGTTTTATCATGGTTTAATCATTCTTTCTGAAAAAAGGACTCAGTCTTGGTCTGTGTCTTATTCTTATTACAAACATAAGTGGAGAAAGCATTCTCAACACTGGCTACACCACTCAACATACCTGGGAATTTTTCCACAGTAAATGACGTCAACTGCATTATCAGATGCCTGACAGCCTCTTCTTTTGGAGTCTCTGCAATTTCTGTGTCATCGTCACTTGCTTCTTCAACTTCACCAGCTGCTTCATGCACTGTTATGCTTGTCTGTACTTCGGTCAATATCGCTTGGAAAATTCCTTCTGGGTCAGGTTCATTACAGGTTGCCACCTCATCATCCATTGCAACAAAACCTTCAAAATCTACTCCTTCGAATTCTGCCAAGCATAACTGTGAAACGTTCTTTGGAAAGTTTTCCGCTCTTACATTTGTCACCCTTCATGGCGAGGCTCCTGTCAGGCATCACCTTGAAAAAGAGTCCGCACTCGTCAGCATTAAAGATGTCGTCGTCTTTGAAGCCTCTGGCGAAGTAAGGAAACTTTTTGATGAACTCTTCCACAGCTTCTACTGGAACTTCATTGGATTCACCACACAACACTTTCTGGGAGATCACGTGTCGCAGTTTAAATTTCTCGAGCCAACCACTTGATGCTTGGAAATCTTCTGCCACCCCGAATTCCCTTGCGAATTTTTTTGCAACTTCTTGAATCATCGGCCCGGAGATTCGGGCGTTAACTGCCCTCATTTGTTTGAACCAGTTTAATGTGGCTTCATTGACTTCATCTAGGGGAGTTTTCCTCCTTTTCCGCTGTAGATCTCCGCTTTCCTTACCACATCTCTCCAAGTACTCATGTTTACGTTTTTCGATGTTGCTAACTTTGGTCTTGCTAACCCTCAAAGGTTCTGCCGTTTTTCTTTGACTGCTGCTTTCCAGAAAATGTAGAAGATCAACCTTTTCCTTCATTGTCAGCTCCTTGAGTTCTTTCCTTTGGGCCATCAAAAAGGTTAGGTTAATTTTGTCAACGATAAAGTGTATAAAACACAGTCTGAGAGAGAACTTATAGTTTAGTAGTTGAATTACTATCAACCGGCAGGGCAGTCATAGCAAGAATGAAGATTTTGCTTAGAAGTTGGTCTTTTTATACTGCATGTTTGCGAAAAAATCAAAGAGGTTAGGTTAGTTTTCTTTGTCGGCAAGCATCATTCGAAAAGCGGTCAGAAAGCCTGTGCCGACAAAATTTAAAGACACTGATTTTTTAAAAACTGGTCAAGTAATAGACGGTAAATTACTATTGTGTGTCATAGTCCAAGTGGTCAAGATACAACTTACAGAGATTGTCAATTTATAGAGGTCGTCTTCCATTGAGTACATGTGGTGCGTGTCCGGTCTATGAAAATGTGGTCAACTTCGGGAGGTGGTCAATGTAAAGAGGTGGTCAACTATGGAGGTTCTACTGTATATATATATATATATATATATATATATATATATATATATATATATATATATATATATATATATATATATATATATATATATATATATATATATATATATATATAATATGCCATGCCAATTCCATGACGTCGTTGTCTTCAAGTGTTATTAAAAAGGTAAAGGAACCCGTTACACGCCCATTGAGGCATATTGGGAATATGGTGTTAGGCCCATATTATCTTGACCATCGGCACACGAGGGGTGATGTGGTCGGCATCACGCCGGCCGCCTTAAACTTCCCAGAGTTGCTCTGGTACCCATTTAGGGCTGGGTCGACCCAGGAGCCGTTTGTGGCCTAAAAAATTCCCGCCTCATCTGGGGATCGAACCATAGACCACTGCGCTAGGAAGTGTTTTATTGTAGTAGCGTTACACTTATATATTTTCTTATTCCTTATTTTGTTTATGTTTGTAACTCCACACCTAAAGGTCTTCTATATTTGGACATGCGCCCTAATATAACCAACTAGGTTATACGGGACGTCCCTCGCCAAAACGAGGCAACATTTTATTTAAAAAAAAAATATGTTGGTTAAACTTTGTCCTCGTGTCTGCTGTACTCTTTGTAATTTTCATTTTTGCTGTTCTTTATTTCTCTCTTCGGTTTCTGTTTGTGACTACAGCTGACGAAGGGTTATCGTGAAATATCTAGTGTATTATTTGTTAGAAAACTGGGATCTTATACCCCACTTTATTAGCAAAACGGAATCCTATACCCCACTTTATTAGCAAAACTGAATCCTATACCCCACTTTATTAGCAAAACTGAATCCTATACCCCACTTTATTAGCAAAACTGAATCCTATACCCCACTTTATTAGCAAAACTGAATCCTATACCTCAATTTATTAGCAAATCTTAATCCTATACCCCAATTTATTAGCAAAATTGAATCCTATACCCTAATTTATTAGGAAAACAAATCCTTTACCCCAATTTATTAACAAAACTTAATCAAGTACCCCCAAAACATAATCCAATATCCTCTTTTTGCATTAATTTGACAAGAAGACAAAGTAGCGTTGTTTAGCTAGTCTAATGTATCTAAGAGTCAATCCTGTCATATAGAAGCAAGTCATGGAAAATCATTAAACAAGCCAGACAATCCAGAGGACCTAGAGATGTGGTTTTACACAAAAATGTTAAAATATACCAGGAATATGTAAAAAGTCTTTTGAGGATGTCCTGAAAGAAGTTATCGCAATTAACTTTCTTTTAGAATGTTATGAGAACAGCAAAGCTGAAATATGCTGTGACGACCAGAAAGATTGAAAAGAAACAGTCATAGAGAACGACACAGAGAGAAAATGCTTCACAGTTTAACATCGTTGCGTAGAAAGACGCCAAGAATATAATTGATAACGAACACTTGGAACAGGAAGGTATGAAGAAGGATGATCACTTACATCATCTGGCATGAAACTTGAAGAAGAAGATATTTTTCTCCACCTTAACCAGCATTACTTGGGCTTTCAGCCCTTCGGCCCAATAACATGTCATTGCGAGGCTGGGGAGCCTGTGGACTTTCCTTCCAACCCGGTCAGGAGCTTCGCTCCTTCCCATTAACAGAGGGTTTATCAGGTTATTTAGTCCAAATCCCGGTTGATGTCACTCTTACAAATGCCCACGCCCAGGCTTGAGCCGTGAACACCTGATCGCCAGCGCAGTGTGGTAACCATTACACCAGCGCGGCTCCAAGAAGAAGATACAGAGGATAGAATTTTGTTATGATAGAATTTACACACGTCCCTAATGTCAATGATCGAAACCTGATTATACTGACTAGTCTACATACAGTCTACCCGCTTCACATAGGCACAGCAGTCGATCATTCTTCAAAACGAAGTCGCAAATTTTGTTTATTTTATCTGCATGTCTCTCATTTAAGTTTGCCTTTCTTGTAAATCAACGAACGGTAGTATGTGTATATATGTATGCTTTTCCGCTAATTGTTTCTTATAAATCAACTATTTGTTTATCTCGCCTTCTCTCTCTCTCTCTCTCTCTCTCTCTCTCTCTCTCTCTCTCTCTCTCTCTCTCTCTCTCTCTTCCCCCCTCCTCTCAATTTGTGCTTTGATTTATAAATCAATCATTTATTCGTTTGCCTGTCTCTTTTAAACTTGCTTCTCTTACAAATCAGCCACTCATTTATTTGTGTTGCCTCCCTCTTTTCTTGTGTTTCTTAGAAGCCATTCATTTCTTCTTCGTCCACTCTCAGACGTCTACTTGAATGTTTTCAAAGAAAGCAGTAGTCGGTATGAGGCTATTTGAATCTCCGTAGAGCTTTTCCACGAATGGTACTGGTGTCTGCCATATGCGCTTTCTCTGTTCCTCATATGTTGGGCAACTTTGAAGCAGATGTTCAGAAGTCATTTTATCAGTGCCACCGTTACACTGATCGGTAGTTCATCTCTTTAGCGTTGTCACAGAGTGCTCGAAGGTTTTGTCTAGATTATTTTAAAATTCCTTACTTTTCTATTCCTTCACATATTTTTTCTGTTTTCTCTACGGAAATATTTGCACCTGCGATCGTTTCTTTAGCTGTTTTTCTAGTCTTCACTAATAGTCCTGTCATACTATCCAAATTCTATCTTCTTCAACTAAGGCACTTAAAAGCATTTCTTTAAGGACGTCTATACGATTTATTCGCTTAGTCGAAACGACAGTGGTTCTCAGAGTATCATATTTCCGTGTTCAGTGGTCAACTGGAGACCGCCCGATAAATCTTCCGGCATGGCTGAGCAAGAGACGGGAAATAATTAACTCTTGGCGTGGGAATCAGGAAATGTTTTAACTTCATGCAAACGAACGCTGAGTTTTAAGATCACTTGCTGATTAACCGTTGGGAGACAACGCACGCTTATAGAAGAGAAGCCTCATACCACCTCTTACCTACAAGTATATGTGATTGAGAGTAACGCTACTCAAGTTCTATTTCTTAAGCTGTGGATAAGTCCTGAGTGGTAAGCAAACTCTCAGTATTCGCTTAATTAGCTAACTCTAATATCAAGGGATTAGTTAATTGATGTAACGTGTGAAATACTTAATATTGTGGTTTTATTTCTTTACTTTAGAATGATAGCTATTTTGCATTTATGTATTTTGAATGTTATTGATGCATTATAATAATGTAAGTACTGGCTGATATCTGAAAGTACTACATTCTAATTATATTGGGAATGTGATGAAAACAACAAAAAAACTGTTGTGAACGAGAGAAGACCCATGTTGTTCAAGGGACGAGTGAATGAAATAGCATTCCTCCAATGCAGTCACGCATGGACGCACACGGCCAGGCGTCTGCTTGTAACAAAGGTTGACCTGACTGACCTGACCAGTGTGAGACTACCGCTAGACAGGAATTTGTAAACAAATGGACAGTCGCCTTTAAGGAAAAGACTGACGGTACGGTTCAGGTAAATATATTATTAGGCACCATTCTGAGACGAAATGTCCAGAGTGGCTGTAGTTAATATATCTGTAAAACAAACAGAAGATTGATTGCCTGTATTGTCTTCCACAGCCCAGTTGCAGAATCCTAGCCAGTTTCTGGATTTTGATTGCTGTAAATTATTGCGAGTAAACCGCCTAGTTGCTCTATGCTACAGAGAGAACTAGTGCTTACATCTCAAACCCTCTAGCGGTGATCACAAGTCAGCAACCCTGAGCAGTCTACAGCATATAAGCCTCCAACACATCGTCAGCACCTGAACAGCATAACGCAACTTCATAACCAGGTTAACGAAAAGCCTAGTCATCTCTTGGACTATAGCCCCACTGAATCAAATTCTCCAGTTGATAATCCCTACCTACTGAGACACCCAGGAGAAGTCCAAGCAGATAAGTCTACTTAAAACCCAGGCCAAAATCAGAATTCACTTATCCAAGAAATAGCCATAGGAATAAACTTTCGTCAGTGAGGAAAATAGCCTCTTATTCTTATCTGAACCAAAGACACTGACAGTTCTAAATGTCCTAGTATTTCTTCTTTTTTCAAAGTACATGTCTACATTGATTTTATTTTCCACTGTAATTAAAGTAATTATGTACATTCTGTAACTCACCATCATTCTGAGTTTGACTTAGTAGATTGTATGTTCTGTTCAGAAAAAACATTCTCAACCCTCTTGTATTACTTGTTACTACTAGTTCATCTTCAAAAAGATTTGAGTAAGAAAGAGTTAGTCGTCGCCAGAAAAATACAAGAGTTGGTAGTCTAAAAGGTGAGAGAATCACTGACACCAACCTGTGCCCTTCTGTTAACTCTTTCCCTCAACACTAGCTCACATCTGTGAAAACTAGTGTATAAAGGTCTATGTGCTTTCTACACATCTTCCTTACTTATATCATCACTATAAAAGTAAAACTCTTTATGCGACAATTGGGTTCTCATTCTCCAACAATTGGAGTGTTCCATCAACTATATATATCTGCGACAAGCTTGTTGAATAGATGGTATCTCAATCTGTTGTGGCTCGTGCGGAGTCTGAAGATTATTACTTGTTCTCTTCTGTTGAGGTGGTAGTAAGCATCATTTTGTGTGTGATCTGGATGCTCTACACCCCATTTGTTTCTGTATCTGATTCTGATAAAACTCTTTGCCTCCTTGAAAGATACGCTTGCATCAGGCTGAGGTAGATTTCCACCTTCCTTTGCCACTCTGTCAGCCTCTTCATTGCGGGTGATGTTACAATGAGATGGGATCCATTGGATCACAACACTTTTGATTTGTTGACATAATTTGTGGAGCACTATTCTGAGGTCATCCAGGTCTGTATTATTTTGGCTTTTCAACGCTGCAATTTCTGACTGTGCATCGGTGTAGAATGCAACTTGTCTCTCTGTGCTTTCCTCTGTCATTATAACTCTCATCTGTGGTTTGGTTGATTCTACTTTAAAGTTGCTTCGTTTGAGTCTTTGCCTTCTAAGAATATTCATTCTATGGCACATTGGATGGTCTGTAGTCTCTTGAATTTTTCAGCTTTTCCTGAGCTCTGCTGTATCTTCTATCCTCCATTGGCTGGATGCATGTAATCTTTTATAATTCTCATTGCTTGATTTTGGAGTCTGCTGATTTTACCGAAGTTTGACTTAGCTGCTGTTGCCCACGTTGCAATGCCATACTCTAGGACTGGTCTCACTCACCCTGTGTATAACGTCTTTAGCACTCTCTCATCTGCACCCCAAGCTGTTCTAGCAAGTTTTTTCATGATTGCCATTCTTTGCCTTGCCCTCATTCGGTTTCTGTCAACTTGTTTTTTCCAAGTTAGACGGCGATCAAAAGTAATGACTAGGTAGTTTGGATTTTCATTTAAATATAGATTTTCTCCGTTTAGCACTAGTTTGGAGCTTTGTGGTTTATGCTAGAGGGAAAATACTGTTTACGTTGTTTTTCCCTTTATTTATCTTCATAAGCCATGTTTTGGCCCACTCTTCCAGTGATGTTAGTGCTTGCTGCATCTGAATGTTTGCAGTAGTGATATACTCTTCAGAGATCCACAAGGCTAAGTCATCTGCAAAGGAAGCATTGTGTGTTATTCTTGGAATATTTTCGTTATGTCATTTATGTATGCTAAGGAATAGAGTCGGTGACAGGACTCCCCCTTGTGGAACCCCCTGCTCTAATATAAACTTTTTACTAGTCTGTCCATGTAGCTGTACTCTGGGCTCTGGCGGTTCTATTCTCAAGGTAGTGACCAATCCATTTGTACATTCGCCCACACACATCACTTCTGTGCAGTTTGACTTTCAATCCTTCTTTCTATACTTTATCAAAAGTTTTTTCTAAAGATACCCAAATCACTAGCGTGCGTTTTTTTTCTTAGAAGGCATCTTCACTTTCTTGATCTATATATGTGATCTGATCTTCAGTGGATCTGTGTTTATATTTATCAGTCCTCTGCTGTTCTCTACTAGTTTTTATATATGTTTATTCCAGTTAAGTTGTTGCTCTAATATCATTTCTAGGAACCTACACGTTTTGGCCATGTGTACTGTTTGGTCATTTATTTTTATATCATTATACTATTTTTAACTATCCGTCCTCTACTAAAGATCATTCCTATTGTTTTTTTTTTTTTTTGGGGGGGGGGGGGGGGGGGCATTTAGATGGAATTCCCAAGTGTTCATCCACTCTGATACTTTGTCTATTTATTTTTGTATGGTGTTATATAGGAATGGTAAATTAGTGCCATTTCTCCATATTGCAGCATCATCGGCAAACTGGGATAGACTCATTTTTAGGTATGTAAGCTCATCTCCGAGGTCATTCACCATAATTGTAAAAATCTTACGTGAGATCACAGAGCCTTGGGTGATACTATTTTTTTGTTCAAATAGGTCCGATCTTTCATTATTTATCTACACTGTAAAAAATCTCTCTTGTAAGACGTTTTCTAAATAATTATATGCCCTGCCTATTATGCTTATTTTCTTAATTTTGTGTAGGGCACCTTCTCTCCAGCATTCATCATACGCTCTTAGCACATCAAAGAAAATTGCTACTGTATTTTCATTCTGTTTAAATCCTATTTTAACTTCATGTTCTAGTTGATCTACTGTGCTATGGTAGCTTCTAAATCCTGCTTGGGTTGGGTTATATAAGCTGTACTTTTCTAAATAAAATTTTATTCTGTTGTTAACTATGGCTTCCAAAATTTTCCCTAGGTGTGATGTTAGTGATATTGGTCTGTATGAACTGACATCATGGGCTTCCTTATCTGGTTTTAGTATATAGATTACCACGGCTACCTTCCATGCTTGTGGAATCTTTCCTGTGTGCCAGATTTTGTTGAATAGGTATACCATGAGTCTGTGAGTCGAGTGTAAAACTTTCATAGCTTAGAATGTCTTGCTCTGAGGTGGTGTTACATTTTCCTGCAATTGCTCTTTCTTTCTCCTCTATTGTGATATCTGCATTTAGGTAGTTTGCTTCTTGTATATCATCTTATTTTCATTCATTTAATAATATTTTTTGCCTATTTATTTCGGACTTGCCTAGACTATCTTCAGCACTAACTTGATAGAAATATTTAGCCAATATATGTGCTTTTAGTTTGTCTGTCTCAGCTCTCTCTGGTATTTTAATTGTTGGAATTATATCTTTTTTGGTATTACCACTTTTAATTGCTTTCAATTTTCTCCATACTTCCCCTAATTGTGTTTTGTTGTTTAAAGTTTGGCAAAATGTTTTCCAGTTAAGTTCTTTAGTCTTTAGAACTTTTTTATTAGCTTCGTTTCTTACCGTCTTATAATTTAAGTAGTTGTCTTCAGTTTTGTGTTTCCTGTATTTCTTTTTTTTTTTTTTTTTTGGTCGTCAACTTCAGTTCTTAGACTCAGTATTGAATTAGAGTGCGCCACGGTTGACAAAGATATCAAAGTCAATGATTTTATTGTGCTTTTCAGTTTTAATGCAAGGTAAGTCATAGGTCAATGAAGATCAGATTCATTGGCAAGATATTCTTTAATCAGATCTGAAAATATGAATTGAGCAATTTTTATATCTTAAAAATAATATTTTGCAGAAAGGGTTGGTAAAATATCATAAAATTACATACATTCAATGACATTTTTGTGGTCCGATTGCTTCCCTTCTGTCAGTAAGATGGTTAAAAAAAAAATTACATCCCTTGAAAGCCATGATTAAAAATTCTTTTCATCAAAACTGTAATTAAATCTATCGAAAAGACGTATAACATAAATGAAAGTTGTTTTTTTTCCTAAAATTTACAAATATTTAAAATAACTGTTCAGAATCAATAAAATGAGTTCCAAGCAAGATTTTCCATCTTCCATCTACAGATGCTGGAAGGTTAAGACGTTGGCTTTGAATCTCCCCCGTCCATTTTTGACGGGTATTTTTGGTCGTTGACATATTAAATTGTTATTTTTTTAATAGTTATTTTTAATCTCACATAATAAAATGTCTCCTGGTGGTATTTTCATCCTATTGATTCGTCATTTACGTTTATACAAAAAAAAAAAAAAAAAAAAAAAAAAAAAAAAATTGTTTGTCCCAAACGTCCTACCTTTGCAGAACATTCTATAGTTCAATAACATCAGAAGGCAAAATCGTTTTTTGGAAAAGAACGATATTTCCAGCTAATCCATTCCAGGTTTGTAATTGCAAGAACTGTTTGTAACTGTTTGTAGAAGCAAGAACAGACGTTTGCACATGTGTAACGAATAAAAATATCTCACTGTATAATTTAATATCCAACAAAGTTTGATAGAAAGCACAAGTTACAATCTTACGATGCGATACACATTAGCAATAACCAAGCAAGGATATAAACTCTAACAATGCGGAGCGTAAGTGAATAAGGACCAGGTTTATTGGTGTCCTTTATTTGTTATTCAATGTTTTATTGTTGTCTGTCCTCCTCACCCCCCTCTTCTTCCCCCCCAACACACACTTCTTTGCATTTATTAATTTTGTTGGCCCAGCAAGTGTCTCATCAGCACAGGTGTGGTTGCGGGCTTTCCAGGCTTGGATGATTGGGTTGATATTACGCTTCAATTCAAGTATTCTGTATTCATCTCTTCTACCATCTCGACGTATATTTATGATGTAGCTTCAGATTCATTTATGTGATTGTTAGAATGTTCGTTTCAGTGCTTTTGCAATAAACTTTGTATTCGTATTATCTAGCAGTGTTTTCTTTATTATTATTATTATCAGCCTGTATTTAAAGTGTTGTGGTTCTGAACTGACCTTGCAAGGTTAACTAGTAACAGTCATAGAACGTCATGGAACTGGTAGAACATTACAGGCAACAAGTCGGTTTTAGACGAATGAACATATTTAATACAGGTCCTCATTTTCATCATGAATACTTAACAAGTTATCACACATTAAAGACACTTCTTATCACAGTTCCATGATAAACTAGAGTTCAATATTTCCAGACATCGTACGTCTGTCCAATAACCGTTTTTCATATAGCGTTAATGTCTGCAACCAAATCTGTTTTAATACGTATTTGGTATAACTATCACTTTCTGATTAATAGTGATATAAAATAGTGATTCACACATCTAAGTCTATGTCTATTATATTAATACACTTTTGGCATACATAGCCAGGCTCTATCAGCCTTACATATTCTCAATTGCGATCGTGTTCCACGATTTTCGCGTTTATACTTCGGACTCAATGGTCCTTACACATTTTAACTTTATTGCTTTTCAAGCATTACATTTACGGTTATACGCTATTATAATTTAAGTGGCCATGCCATACATATTAAACACTTTGAATCAGTGGCCATGCCACACGTATTAAATACTTTGAATAAGTGGCCATGCCACACATATTAAACACTTTGAATCAGTGGCCATGCCAAACGTATTAAATACTTTGAATAAGTGGCCATGCCACACATATGTTAAACACTGTCGTTTGGCACCAAGGCCACACATAGACTGTCGTAGCTATGTCCAACGCGTCATGCATCGATATATGCGATCTATTTCAGTATTTATTCAGCTGAGGTGTTTCGTGGTGCAACCATCCGAATGGAGCTCCACCCTAGATGCTTGCAAACCCCGAAAAATCCTCAACAACCCCCCCCCCCCACCTCCCCCCCCCCCCCACACACACACACTTCTTCGCATTTATTAATTATGTTGGCCCAGCAAGTGTTTCATCAGCACAGGTGTGGTTTCTCGCGAAATGAATTCTCTTATTACAAATAAGGGAGGGAAACCTGAGGCCTGTAAACAGTAAATTAATATGAAACAAACATAAAGGTATGTTATCAGGCACTCGCAGGAAATAAAGAAGTAGAACACCAGACAACAGAAAAACAACAGACATGAGTGGCTTACCCAGGATTTGAATAATTGAAACAAACATCAATGGTACCTATACCATGGGTAAGCCACTCATGTCTGTTGTTTTTCTGTTGTCTGGTGTTCTACTTCTTTATTTCCTGCGAGTGCCTGATAACATACCTTTATGTTTGTTTCATATTAATTTAATGAATTCTCTACGTGGCTAATTTTCAGCTGTTATTTTGTAGTAAGTTACCAGCATCATCATGTGGCAGAGATGAAAAGATAACGCTGGTGATGTCTGACACACGCATTGAGGAAATCGCTGATAACGTTACAAGGTAGTCCTTGTTCTGGAAACCCCATGGTAAGAGAGGTAGAGAACCACCGGAAACACACGGAGAAGAGAAATGCAGACATAAATTAAAATGACGAGGATGACGTAAAAAGACCTTGAGGTGTGTAGTAAAATCTGCGAGAATAATCGCTCATTTCAGTAAGATTTTAGTCATAATATGATAATAAATAAAACCGCCATATTTTATCTGACGGTGATACTCTCACACGCCAGCATCGCGCTGAATTTTGTGCCATGGAACGGCTTAGAACGATCCCACGGTAAAAATCTAACACGCGTTTTAGTTTTGGTTTCGAAAACGTACAACTAACATTTTGGCCGCTTGCCAGATCTACTACAGGAGACTGCGGCAATCCTTATAATTAACGATTTGTTAGAAATGTAACGCCAAACTGCTGTCTGAAGTTTCAGTAGCAGCTTCCGCTCTCCACAGGAAGCCGTGTTCAACATTCAGGCTCACCAAAATCCACGCGCTCTAGTCCAAGTTTTTGATGTCATGCGTGATTAGATCACATCACATTAAGTACCATCACCTCATCGATACCGGCTGCAATGGATTTCCCCAGTTTTCTGTCTCATGTTGTAATGGTGCACATCGATAGAATATTGTCAATCCTTCTCTTCATACATTTTTCCCATTTACACCACTGTGGCTCTCTTTGCTCGTTTCCTATCAAGCTTCGCTTAAATTTATTATAGTTTTCAATAAAGTGATATGTTCTTTGTGTGTCTACAATTGTATGCTGTCTTGCCTGTACGACATCCTAAAAGCAGCCATTTGTTAGGAAGTTGTATCGCTTTGTGAGAATTCGAGGTGTCATGTCGAGTTCTATTATCATATCATATTCCCGACGCCGCGATGATCGATCGAAAGCGGAAATTCGATAGTGCAACTTCCAGGTTTTTGAAGCGCTCATATTGAGTACAAAATCGTGTCCTTCCGTCTGTCACTCTTCTTATATCATCAGCAAGGGATATTGGCTGTTTTTGTTAGTTTTTTTCACCTTCTTTAAGCGATCAAACTCTCTGTTGTTACCGTTCAGACTGTTATCTCTGTATGTCTGCAAAAGTACTGGGTTCAAGACATGGTGGCGTAACGCTCCAGTCTACTCAAATGTAAATGGGTGTTTGATTCTGCTACTGAATTAGGAAAGGCAACGAGGAAAGGAACTGGCCACCCCACATCTCGAAGCTGGATCTAGTATAGTGAAGTCTGTAACACTTTACTCCTCTACAGCAGTATCTGTTATGGGACTATCTTGACCTTTATGTCTGAAATTTTTTTAAAATTGAAGTAAGTCCTGTTCAAGTAGAATTGGCACACAGCATTAAAGCTAGGCTAGAATTAGTCAAAGAAACCAGGAAATATGTAATTAAAGGAATACATATAACAGTTCAAGAGGAAGAAATAAGAACTAGACTACAAACAGAAAATCCAAAATATAGGATTCTTAAACTGGAAAGGATATCGCAACAATTAGGAACTTCAACTGTAATAATAGTTACATTAGAAATGCGAGAAATACCATCACATTTCTTCAGTGGCAGTACTACAATCAAAACAGAAGCTTACATACCACCAGTAATTCAATGCTCAAATTGCCAGAAATTTGGTCACACCAAAAGAACATGTAGAAGTAAGCCTAAATGTCGATATTGTGCAGGGGACCACACTTATGATCTCTGCAAATTAGTAGAAGATGATAAAGATTACAGAACAAGAAATAAAAACAGAAAATGTGCAAATTGTCTAGGAAACCACAGTGCACGTTTCCTTGGATGTCCACACTACCAACAAACAAAACTAGCTCTAATAAAATCAGTCAATACTAACACACCATTTAAAGTAGCACTACAACAACATCAATCATCAGTCGCTACATCTACAACTCCGACACCAAGAGAAATCACAGTCAGAACCAGAAATGTGGAAATAACCCAAAAGAAAAATAAAGTCCAAAAAATACTGACAAAAGATAGCAATCTACCAGAAGAAAGTGAAATAATCAAATCATCGATAACAGAAGATACAGTGAGAAAGGCAGAAGAAATCTTAAAAACCATGAAAAACATACAGCATGAAGTAGCTAAAGATGTGGTGAAATTAGCAGAACTCAAAGAAGAGAATGAAGATTTACTGAAAAGGATTGAGTCAGAAAGAAAACTCATAATGAGTGAGCAAAAGCGAACAGATAAAAAACAACTAGAAGAAATGTGGAATGAAAAAATGACAGATTGTCAAAAACTTATTCATTCAGTATCAAACATTGTGAAAGCCTTTATGCTGAATCTTCAAAGTGAACTACAAACTCAATTTAACAAAGAAACCAAAAATCTAGGAGACTTTGTTGTTAAAAAATAAATAAATATATTATACATTTCTCAAAGTAAAAGAGTACAACACTATTTATAACAAACTTACTTACTTACTTACTTACTTAGTCGTTCCCCTTCTACCGTGAGGTGTAGAGGTTTGGAAGAGAGAGCGCCAGACTATTCTATCGGCTGTCTTCCTCCTGGCCTGGTTCCATTCTAGTCCTCGGTCCTTCAAAGATTGTCTAATGTTGTCCTCCCAGCGGACTCTGGGTCGTCCTCGGGGTCTGGATCCTTGGCTCTTTGTTTCCCATGCTTGTCGTGGTAGCCGATCTTCTCCCATTCTGCAGACATGGCCAAACCATCTTAGTTGGGACTGTTCTACTTGGGTCTGTAGGGGGTGGCATTTTAGGCCTTGACGTATCGTCTGGTTGCGTACCATGTCTCTTCTTGTTACTTCAACCACCTTCCTCAGATATCTCATTTCTGAGGTTTGGATCTGGCTTTTATGGGTTGTAGTCATTGCCCATGACTCGCATCCATATGTCAAGACTGGGACATAGGTGGAGCGGTATACAGCCATCTTCGTTTTCTTACCAACCTCCCTCTTGCTGAGGAATCCTCGATTTATGGCCTGAAAAAGTCTCCCAGCTGCTGCTTTTCGAGTGGCCAACTCTTCTTTGATGCCTCCCTTTCGGTCTATAATAGCTCCGAGGTATTTAAAGTGGTCGACCTGCTCCAGGACCTGTTCTCCCAGCTTAATCTGATGTCTTCTTTCTTCTCGTGATATCACCATGGATTTTGTTTTAGAGCTGCTTATGACCATCCCTCTCTTCTCCAGCTCTTCCTTCCATACTTGCAGGTTGGATTGGAGATGTGCCTCTGATTTAGCAATCAGGGCAACATCATCAGCAAATGCCAGCTCTGAAATATAGACCTGTCTCATCTTCCAGTACCCCACTGAATACTTTCTTGTTCTCTCCTTACATGCCTTGATGACATCGTCCATAAGGAGTATGAAGAGGTAAGGTGATAGGATATCACCTTGTCTTACACCAGTGGTGGTCCTGAACTCTTCTGACTTATGGTTTGCTGTCCTCACATAATTTCTGCAAGACTTGTAGAAGCTCTGTATAGCATGAATCAGAGGTGCTGGAATATTCTTCCTTGCCAAACAGTCCCAAAGTTTGCTCCAAGGGACCCTGTCAAACGCCTTTTCCAGATCTATGAAACAAAGATGGATCTCACTCTTATACTCAAGGGCCTTTTCACTCAGCTGTCTGAGTGTGAAGATTAGGTCTTGAGTACTTCGGTTTGCTCGGAATCCGCACTGGACCTCATCCAATTGTGGCTCAGCTAGGCGTCGGAGTCTCTGCTCTAGGATTCTAGAGTAGATTTTTCCAGGGACACTGAGAAGGGATATGCCTCTATGGTTTCCACACTGTCGATTGTCACCCTTTTTGAAAATTGGTGTTATGATGGCAATCTCCCAATCCTTTGGTATGGTCTTGTTGCACCATGCTGCCTGTAGGACCCTTAAGAGTAATAGGTCGCCTGATGCTCCCATGTACTTAACCATTTCTGGTGTTATACCATCATGCCCTGCTGCTTTGCCCATCTTGATTTTCTCCAGTGCTGCCTTCAGTTCTTCCATCTTTATGTCATCTTCATCACCATTGGTTTCCTCTTCTGTGCTAGTGGTTATCATTTCTGATGCTTGACCTTGCTCACCATCAAGGAGTTCTGAGAAATATTCTTTCCATCTTTCCATTACTTCCTTCGGGGCAGTAAGCAATTTGCCTTGCTTGTCCTTTATAAATTTGAGAGGGCATTGTTTTTCCTTCCTCATGTTCTTTAGGGTCTTATAGAACAATTTCTGGTTTTCTTGTGCATCTTTTTCTAGCTTTTCTCCAAATTCTTCCCAGGACTTCTGTTTTGCTGCTAGCACTTTGTTCTTTACTTCTGTTCTGAGTGTCACATATTCTCTATATTTTTCCATTTGTCCTGTTGTGTTTTTAGCTCCTAAGTATTGTTTCCATGCCATTTTCTTCTCTCTTATTTTCTCTTTGACTTCCTCTGTCCACCAAGGTGTCCTCTTTCTCTGGTTCCCAAGTCGGACTTCACCACATGCTTCTGCAGCAGCTGTCTTTATGATATCCTTGAATTTAATCCAGAGGGTTTCCAAGTCATCAGGTTGTTCTTCTGTGTTGTTCACCGCTGCAGCAATAAGCCCCTGATATCTGGTCTTAATTTCTGGCTCTCTCAGCTTGTAGGTCCTAATGCTCATTTCTCCTGCTCGTTTACTTGGTTTCTTGCGTGATGTTGAGCAGTTCCTAGGCTGAGCAACTCTTTCAGTTGTTCGTTTTATAACAAACTTAACAATTAAATAATGGACGTACAGAACATTAGAATAATACAGTGGAATTGCAGAAGTGCCAAAAAAAAAAATGTACCAGCATTAATAGGCATGTATAAGCAATCTAAAGTAATATTTGCCATTCAAGAGACTAATCTTAATCCGAGTCAACGTTTTACCATCCCTGAATATAAAGTCTTTCGAAATGATAGGACAGAAACTCAAAAAGGAGGAGGTGTGGCATTTCTAGTTAATAAAACATATGTAATAACTGACTAGGAATCATTTAGAACAGAAAATTTTGAAGGAATAACTATAACAGTGTCTACTGAGTTAGAAGAAATTAAAATAGTTAACCTTTACTGTTCAAGTGGAAACATAAACGAAAGAGATATCTCAGACGTGAATAAAAGAATAAACAACAAAACTATCATAGTGGGAGATTTCAATGCTCATCATACAGCTTGGGGAGGCAATGTAATAGACAAATCAGGAAAACTACTGTTGGACTTCATTGAAAACAATGAACTAATAATACTGAATGATGGATCAGTAACAAGAATTAACCCTTGTGCAAATCAGCAAGACACAGCTATTGATATAAGCATTGTAACACCAAATCTTGCTAATGCAAAATGGGAAGTTATTGGGGATACACATTCAGATCATTTACCCATTGAAATAACACTAAAAGATAATTACAAACCTAACAAACTGGTAGAAAAACCAAAATTTTACTATAATAAAGCTAATTGGGTAGCTTTTCTGGTAGAAATGGAAGAGATAAACAAGAATAATATAGAAAATGAAAATATAGATGTATTTGCAGATAATCTCACAAAAGAAATATTACTAAAAGCTGTTAAACATATCCCAAATGCATATATGCCAGAACACATAATTCCACACCGCATTAAGGAAGCAAAGAAGAATGAACATTGGAACAAAAACCCAGTACCATGGTGGACAGTTAGATGTACAGAAATTCAAAAACAAAGAAAACAAGCTTTACAAGAATATAGAAAGCATAGATCTGAAGATAATTTAGATATTTATAAGAACATAAGAAATGAATCAAACAGAATAATACTAAAGGCAAAAGAAAATCATTGGAGAAGTTTCTGCCAAACACTAAACCCTACAACTAACTCTACAACAGATGTGTGGAATAAGTTAAAAGCCATTAAAGGCAGAACTAAACATTTGATAATACCTAATATAAAAAGACCTGAAATGGCAGAGACTGACTGGCAGAAAGCAGAGGTGCTGGCCAGGTACTACCATAGAGTTAGTTCTAAGGAAAATCTAGGACAGGCTGAAGTCAACAGAAGAGCAACACTTCTTAAAAACTCAGTAAAGATGTACCTTATAATACTGAAGATTTATCATATTTAAATGCAGATATTACAGTAGAAGAAGTTGAAAATACAATAAAGGACAAAACAAATACATCAGCAGGGCATGACATCTTGAGCTATGAAATCTTGAAACACATACCAAAAAGTACCATAGAAATTATAACATCCCTTTTTAACAAAATTTGGAATACAGGAAAAATTCCCAAAACATGGAAAACAGCAGTAATTATTCCAATACTAAAACCAGAAAAAGATGCCCATGATGCCAGTTCATACAGGCCAATTTCTTTAACTTCCCATCTAGGTCAAATATTAGAAACCATAGTAAATAAAAGATTAAAGTTTTATTTGGAAAAGAATAATTTATATAATCAAACTCAGTCAGGATTTAGGAAGAACAGATGCACCATGGATCAGATAATTAAATTGGAACATGAAGTAAAATCAGGATTTCAAAAGAAAGAAAAAACTGTGGTAGTATTTTTAGATATAGCTAGGGCTTATGATGAATGCTGGAGAGAGGGTGCTCTCTTTAAAATGAAGAAGATAGGAGTAACCGGTAAAATGTATAATTATTTAGAGAATTTTTTGCAAGATAGATATTTCACTGTTCTGGTAAACAATGATAGATCAGAACTATATGAACAACAAAATGGAATACCCCAAGGATCAGTAATGTCTCCTTCAATTTTTACAATAATGGTAAATGATTTAGGTGAGGAATTTAATGATATAACAAATAAATTGTCACAGTTTGCAGATGATGTTGCTATATGGAGGACTGGGAGACATCTGCCAAAATTATATAAGGATCTACAGAAGCAAATAAATAAAGTATGTAAATGGATGGCAAAATGGGGTTTTCAGCTGAATACAAATAAAACATTGGGAATGATCTTCAGTTAAGGTATGGTTGTAAAAAATAAAATTATAGATATAAATATCCAAGGGCAAAACATTAATACAGTACAAACCACTCGATATCTAGGAATGATATTGGACCAACAGCTGAACTGGAATAAACACATAGATAAACTAGTGGAGTCTTGCAGAGGATTGACTAACTTATTAAGATATTTGAAAGGTAATGGATGGGGTGCAAGCACTAAGACAATGCTCACTTTTTATAAATCATTTATTAGAGGAAAAATAGATTATGGAAGTATAATATATGACTCTGCTGCACACAGTAACAAGATTAAATTAGACAGAATTCAGCATCAGGCTTTATGTACAATAGTAGGTGCAATCAGATCAACATCAATGGGAGCTATAGAGGTGGCTTTACGAATCATACTCTTAGAATTACGGAGAAAAGAGTTAAGACTAAATTACATGAACAGAGTTATGTTAGATAAGTCTCACCCAGCACATACAGCTTTTACCAGATGCCAACTAACAACTCAGGCCAAGCCAATGAATACCACTAGATACCCTACAGGATGGAAGTGTATGGAGGAAATTGTCCATCTGGGTACATTAATTACATCAATTAATAACAGTTGTGAATACAAGCCAGTGATTCCGCCCTGGGAGATCAAGAAACCAGACACGGACTATCACCTAGCAGAAATACTTAAGAAAACAAATAATATAGAAAATATTAAAAACACAGCCAATAAATATATACAACAAATATCAAAAGACAGCATTACTGTGTACACAGATGGATCCAAGGGAGAGGATGGCAAATTGGGGATAGGAATATATATTCCAATATGGAAAATGGCAAAAGAATATAGCATCACGGAAAATACATCCATTTTCACTGCAGAGATGGTGGCAATACTAAAAGCACTAGAAATATTCTCTAATAACCCTCCCAAAAAATTAACAGTTTTAACTGACTCTCTTTCAACAATTAAAGCACTTAGAAACTTACGAGAATGTAGTAGACCTGATATAGCAGAGGAGATTTTTTTTGGCTACTACATACTTATATTCCAGAGGATGTTCAGTATTAATTGCTTGGATACCTTCACATGTTGGCATAGAAGGAAATGAAAAGGCAGATAAAGAAGCCAAGAAAGGTAGATCTGATAAAAATCTAATAAATGTAGGGATGAGTAAATCAGAAATTAAGAGCTTAATTAAAGATTTAATAACAGATGAATGGAAAGCAGAGTGGGATAAAAATCTGAAAGGAAGACATGCATATAAGATGTTCAGGGCTCCAACAAGAAAATGTCAGATATCTAGGGAATTGAAAATTCCCAGTAATAAGAAACTTCTCAGACTACAGCTGGGAAAAGGCTATTTCAGAATAGAAGAACCTTACTGTGCAGGATGTCTTCAAGACAATAATATAGAACATTTCTTGTTAAAATGTAAGAGGTATGAACAAATGAGAATACCAATATTGGATTATTTGCAGGCATCCAACTTACCTATAAATATAGAGGAGGTGTTGAGAATAGACAGACCTAGGGAACTGCATAATATAGTCAAACAATATTTAACACGAACACATGTTAATATATAGTGGCTGGGAATGTGAAGGTCTGATGCTGTTCTTACAATGCACGTGACTTTAAACAGATGAAAGTCAATTAAATATCTGGTAAAGTCCGTTATATAATTAGAACCACCAGGCCTTTACACCCCTCCACTTTAATATTATTCTTGTTCATAGTTTCTTCTTGATTTTGTTTGTTTTTTTTTATTTTTTTATTTAACGTATTTAACGTAAGCACAATTGTGATCATCCTTATTTACAAATGTGATGCCACTTTCTCATGTCGGCAGTTGTTCATAATATTTGGAATTGAAAACAACATATATCCTAATTATAACCCATCAGAGGTTGAACGGGATTTTATTTTATTTTAATTAATTTAAAAATAAAAAAAAATGAAGTAACGTAATCTGTCAACAGTAACGCAAAATTTGGTAGTCTTTTGGACTTTTTTTAAGTCGCAATAACGAGACGACTGTAATACATTAACGCAAAATGCTACCATCGCCTTGCCAAAACCCGCTTCGTTCTGCCCGCGAGACAACTAGTATATACACTCTGTGGGCAAAGCCAACTGATATACACACACAGACAGTTTAAATTCTCGACGCCTAGTGTAGATGTGACGTCACAGAAACAAGTTGGTTTATTTGAAAAATTAAAAAGTGAGACAGAAGGAGGGGGAAAAGATGGTAGACTTATGTAAAAAGTTATAATTAACGACTGTCAGTGATAAAACTGAAAATCTAAACGCACATGAATATAGTCATAAAAATTATATATTCGTGTAGCTTAGTGTATTCTGAGAACAAATATGTTTTAATATTAATGGTAGTCAAATTATTAGCCAAGTTATTGAGGAAATACTATTTGACTGGAAACGCGTAGACGAACGGACTGTTGTCCTTGTGTGGCCGGGTAGGGTAGGTAGTTGGGGGTTGCTGTTTGTACATAGAGTGTTAGATTGCTAAACTAGCTTGTACGCTAGAGATTAAAATTTCTCTCCTACAGTCTTACAGGAGTTTACCAGGTTCTGGGAGGATCCTCTAAGGTGTATTTGGTTAGAGCAGTTAGTAAGGCATTATAGTTTTCTCAACAGACTTTCCTTTCTTCCTTTCATGTTTATAGCATAGTAATAATTTGACGACCTCCCCTTAGTATTTAACGTGATCTTTATTGATCATAAACTCATGTACATGATGGTGTGAAGATTAAAACATGTATTATACATTCATTTTCAAGCGTAAGTTGTTCCTATCAACATAGTATGAGGAATCGACATCGTATGAATCAAGCCTATTTAGCTCCTGGCTACTTGTTCCTTCAAATACCAGTTTGTTTTGATTACAACTACATAAAAGCAGTGTTCCTTCAGATAGATTAGTTCATATTCCTCAGTTTTATTTCAGAGCTTCATATTTTACCTAACCATTGGTGCTTCTACAAGTCAAATTCACATCTCTGTAATTTACTCAAGATGCAGTCTGCAGCCATGAGCAAAATCTATCTTGCCTTGATATGAAAAATCTAACAGGAATTCTGGTCACTCTACTTACAGTTCTCCTTAATTGGAATATCTCACATATCATAGACTAGGACTATGCCACTGCTAAATGAGCACGTCATTTAATTTAATCAAAGAATCCTCGAAAGTTTGGCAGTCTAAGGACAGCACGTCCGGACAGTACCAAAACTTATCTGCTTCTCTACTTTGGCCGGGTCAGCCCGCTGGGTTTCTAGCTCAAACTGGGTCAGCGTTGCGTGATCTTTATTCATCTCACGATTGGACAATAAATTTACCTACGATGTTACTATCATGCTCCGTTCCTACTATAATTTTACGATTAAATTTTAACTAATTTCTATCACCCAAGCTATAGTCTGTTTAGTTAGAAAGGATAGTTCCTAAAAGTGACGCACTCACTGTCACACTTGCTCGTTAACTTTAACGTTATTGGGAACGATAGTTTGAAAGGAGGCATAGGAGTAATTCGAATCTGATTGGAGGGTATAGGAGGGTAGACAGAGAGTATTGGTTGGGCAGAAAAGATAAAATCTATATTTAGAAAAATCACTCCTAGAAGTGTGAAGTAGTGTTTTTCTTTTTAAAATTTTGAAAATTGAAATGCTAGACCCTCGCTGTGATTGGGCCGGTCTAGGCATATTGGCAAAAAGCGTTTACAGCTCAGCGCCAGTTGAAAAGAAATATGTTAGAAGCAAGCTGCGTTGTCCTCAGCAGTACCAAGTGTGTTATTAACCATTGGCAGTCTGAACAGAAGGCAAAGCTGAACTTAAACTACTATTTATGCTAAAGCCAGTCAACGTACGTTTGTGATATTTCTTTGAATTGTGGTAAGGAAAGAAATTATTAATTTTGTTATTACAATAAAATTGGTGTCTGCGATACTGCTCGATTGGGAAGGTTTTCGACTAAGTACAGAGTTCCCAGCAGAGTTATGCAGGACCTGTGGGTTGTGT